>JAENJI010001547.1:0-12932 GCA_018901935.1 Pugionium cornutum | reverse complement strand
TGCTTCAGTTATAAACCGTTACTAAATAAGCACCAATGATCAGCTTAGAATGATCATTTGAACTGTCCAATCAACTTAACATGTCCGCACTAAATCGTCTGTAACTTTTGATTTAGTGCTCAGAATGACATGAATCCAACGCCCACGTTATGCTAGCGCAATTTTCTATATTGTGACAATTTTCAGACTCAAATAGATACGACAAAGCCTCCAAGTGAACCAATCTATCCAAATGTGTGTGTTGCCATTTATTATGCTTCACTTAGAAGCCTTTACTCAATGAGCACCAATGATCAGCTTAGAATGATCATTTGAACTGACCAATCAACTTGACATGTCCACCCTAAATCGTGTGTAACTTTTGATTTAGTGCTCATAATGACATGAATCCAACGGCCACGTTATGCTAGCGCAATTTTCTATTGTGACAAAATTTTCAGATCAAATAGATACGACAAAGCCTCCAAGTAAACCAATCTATCCTAAACTGCGTGATGCCATGCATTATGCTTCACTTATAAGCCTTTACTCAATGAGCACCAATGATCAGCTTAGAATGATCATTTGAACTGACCAATTAACTTGAAATGTCCGCACTAAATCAACTGTAACTTTTTGATTTACTGCTCAGAATGACATGAATCCAACGCCCACGTTATGCTAGCTCAATTTTCTATATTATGATAAAATTTCAGACTCAAATAGATACGACAAAGCCTCCAAGTAAACCAATCTATCCAAAACTGTGTGATGCCATGCATTATGCTTCACTTATAAGCCGTTACTCAATAAGCACCAATGATCAGCTTAGAATGATCATTGAACTGACCAATCAACTTGACACGTCGGCACTAAATCGTCCGTAACTTTTGATTTAGTGCTCAGAATGACATGGATCCAGCACCCACTTTATGCCAGCTCAATTTTCTATATTGTGACAAAATTTTAGACTCAAATAGATACGACAAAGCCTCCAAGTAAACCAATCTATCCAAAACTGCGTGATGCCATGCATTATGCTTCACTTATAAGTTACTCAATAAGCACCAATTATCAGCTTAGAATGATCATTTGAATTGACCAATCAACTTGACAATGTCCGCACTAAATCAACTGTAACTTTTGATTTATTGCTCAGAATGACATGAATCCAACGCCCACGTTATGCTAGCTCAATTTTCTATACTATGGAAATTTTTCAGACTCAAATAGATACAACCAAACCTCCAAAGTAATCTAATCTATCCAAAACTGTGATGCCATGCATTATGCTTCACTTATAAGCCTTTACTCAATGAGCACCAATGATCATCTTAGAATGATCATTTGAAATGACTAATCAACTTGACATGTCCGCACTAATTCATCCAGAAGTTTTGATTTAGAGCTTAGAATGACATGAATCCAACACCCACATTATGCTAGCTGAATTTTCTATATTGTGACAAAATCTTAGACTCAAACAGATACAAAAAAGCATCCAAGAAAACCAATCTATCCCAAACTGCGTGATGCCATGCATTATGCTTCACTTATAAGCCTTTACTCAATGAGCACCAATGGTCAACTTAGATTGATCATTTGAACTGACCAATCAACTTGACATGTCCGCACTAAATCGTCTGTAACTTTTGATTTAGAGCTCAGAATGACATAAATCCAACGCCCACGTTATGCTAGCTCAATTTTCTATATTGTGACAAAATTTAAGAATCAAATAGATACGACAAGGCCTCTAAGTAAACCAATCCATCTCAAACTTTGTGATGCCATGCATTATGCTTCACTTATAAGACGTTACTCAATAAGCACCAATGATCAGCTTTGAATGATCATTTGAACTGACCAATCAACTTGACATGTCGGCACTTAATCGTCAGTAACTTGTGATTTAGTGCTCAGAATGAAATGAATCCAACGCCCACGTTATGCTAGCTCAATTTTCTATATTGTGACAAAATTTCAGACTCAAATAGATACGACAAAGCCTCCAAGTAAACCAATCTATCCAAAACTGTGTGATGCCATGTGTTATGCTTCACTTATAAGCTTTTACTCAATGAGCATCAATGATCAGCTTAGAATGATCATTTGAACTGACCAATTAACTTGACATGAACGCTCTAAATCGTCCATAACTTCTTATTTAAAGCTCAGAATGACATGAATCCAACGCCCACGTTATGCTAGCTTAATTTTCTATACTATGGCAATTTTTCAGACTCAAATAGATACGACGAAGCCTCCAAATAATCTAATCTATCCAAAACTGCGATATGCCATGCACTATGCTTTGCTTATTAGCCTTTACTCAATGAGCACCAATGACCATCTTAGAATGGTCATTTGAAATGACTAATCAACTTGACATGTCCGCACTAATTCATCCAGAACTTTTGATTTAGAGCTTAGAATGACATGAATCCGACATCCACATTATGCTAGCTCAATTTTTTATATTGTGACAAAATTTTAGACTCAAACTGATACAAAAAAGCTTCCAAGAAAACCAATCTATCCCAAACTGCGTGATGCCATGCATTATGCTTCACTTATAACCCTTTACTCAATGAGTACCAATGGTCAACTTAGATTGATCATTTGAACTGACCAATCAACTTGACATGTCCGCACTAAATCGTCTGTAACTTTTGATTTAGAGCTCAAAATGACATAAATCCAACGCCCACGTTATGCTAGCTCAATTTTCTATATTATGATAAAATTTCAGACACAAATAGATAAGACAAAGCCTCCAAGTAAACCAATCTATCCAAAACTGTGTGATGCCATGCATTATGCTCACTTATATGCCGTTATTTAATAAGCACCAACGATTTTTCGTATCTATTTGAGTCTGAAAATTTGTCACTGAATGATAATTTGAACTTACCAATCAACTTGACATATTCGCACTAAATCGTCTGTAACTTTTGATTTAGTGCTCAGAATGACATCAATCCAACGCCCACGTTATGCTAGCTCAATTTTCTATATTTTGACAAAATTTCAGACTCAAACAGATACGACAAAGCCACCAAGTAAACCAATCTATCCAAAACTACATGATGCCATGCATTATGCTTCACTTATAAGCCGTTACTCAATGAGCACCAATGGTTAACTTAGATTGATCATTTGAACTGACCAATCAACTTGACATGTCCGCACTAAATCGTCTGTAACTTTTGATTTAGAGCTCAGAATGACATAAATCCAACGCCCACGTTATGCTAGCTCAATTTTCTATATTGTGACAAAATTAAAGAATCAAATAGATACGACAAGGCCTCTAAGTAAACCAATCCATCTCAAACTTTGTGATGCCATGCATTATGCTTCACTTATAAGACGTTACTCAATAAGCACCAATGATCAGCTTTGAATGATCATTTGAACTGACCAATCAACTTGACATGTCGGCACTTAATCGTCAGTAACTTGTGATTTAGTTCTTGGAATGAAATGAATCCAACGCCCACGTTATGCTAGCTCAATTTTCTATATTGTGACAAAATTTCAGACTCAAATAGATACGACAAAGCCTCCAAGTAAACCAATCTATCCAAAACTACGTGATGCCATGTGTTATGCTTCACTTATATGCTTTTACTCAATGAGCATCAATGATCAGCTTCGAATGATCATTTGAACTGACCAATTAACTTGACATGAACGCTCTAAATCGTCCATAACTTCTTATGTAAAGCTCAGAATGACATGAATCCAACGCCCACGTTATGCTAGGTTAATTTTCTTTACTATGGCAATTTTTCAGACTCAAATAGATACGACGAAGCCTCCAAATAATCTAATCTATCCAAAACTGCGATATGCCATGCATTATGCTTTGCTTATTAGCCTTTACTCAATGAGCACCAATGATCATCTTAGAATGATCATTTGAAATGACTAATCAACTTGACATGTCCGCACTAATTCATCCAGAACTTTTGATTTAGAGCTTAGAATGACATGAATCCAACATCCACATTATGCTAGCTCAATTTTTTATATTGTGACAAAATTTTAGACTCAAACTGATACAAAAAAGCTTCCAAGAAAACCAATCTATCCCAAACTGCGTGATGCCATGCATTATGCTTCCCTTATAAGCCGTTATTTAATAAGCACCAATGATCAGCTTAGAATGATAATTTGAACTGACCAATCAACTTGACATATCCGCACTAAATCGTCTGTAACTTTTGATTTAGTGCTCAGAATGACATGAATCCAACGCCCACGTTATGCTAGCTCAATTTTCTATATTTTGACAAAATTTCTGACTCAAATAGATACGACAAAGCCACCAAGTAAACCAATCTATTCAAAACTGCGTGATGCCATGCATTTTGCTTAATTTATAAGCCGTCACTCAATAAGAACCAATTATTAGCTTTAGAATGATCATATGAATTGACCAATCAACTTGTAATGTCCACACTAAATCAACTGTAACTTTTTATTTATTGCTCAGAATGACATGAATCCAACGCCCACGTTATGCTAGCCCAATTTTCTATATTGTGACAAATATTCAGACTCAAATAGATACCACAAAGCCTCCAAACAAGCCAATCTATCCAAAACTGTGTGATGCCATGTGTTATGCTTCACTTATAAGCTTTTACACATTGAGCACCAATGATCAGCTTAGAATGATCATTTGAACTGACCAATTAACTTGACATGAACTCTCTATATCGTCCATAACTTCTTATTTAAAGCTCAGAATGACATGAATCCAACGCCCACGTTATGCTAGCTTAATTTTCTATACTATGGCAATTTTTAAGACTCAAATAGATACGACGAAGCCTCCAAATAATCTAATCTATCCCAAACTGCGATATACCATGCATTATGCTTTGCTTATTAGCCTTTACTCATTGAGCACCAATGATCATCTTAGAATGATCATTTGAAATGACTAATCAACTTGACATGTCCGCACTAATTCATCCAGAACTTTTGATTTGGAGCTTAGAATGACATGAATCCAACACCCACATTGTGCTAGCTGAATTTTCTATATTGTGACAAAATTTTAGACTCAAACAGATACAAAAAAGCTTCCAAGAAAACCAATCTCTCCCAAACTGCGTGATGCCATGCATTATGCTTCACTTATAAGACGTTACTCAATGAGCACCAATGGGCAGCTTTGAATGATCATTTGAACTGACCAATCAACTTGACATGTCCGCACTAAATCAACTGTAACATTATATTTAGAGCTCAGTATGACATAAATCCAACGCCCACGTTATGCTAGCTCAATTTTCTATAGTATGACAAAATTTCAGACTCAAATAGATACGACAAATCCTCCAAGTAAACCAATCGATCCAAAATTGCGTGATGCCATGCATTATGCTCACTTATAAGCCCCTACTCAATAAGCACCAATGATCAGCTTAGAATGATCATTTGAACTGACCAATCAACTTGACATGTTGGCACTAAATTGTCCGTAACTTTTGATTTAGTGTTCAGAATGAAATGAATCAACCTCTTACGTTATGCTAGCTCAATTTTCTATATTGTGACAAAATTTCAGACTCAAATAGATACGATAAAGCCTCCAAGTAAAGCAATCTATCCAAACTGCCTGATGCCATGCAATATGCTCACTTATAAGCCGTTACTTAATAAGCAGCAATGATCACGTTAGAATGATCATTTGAACTGACCAATATACTTGACAAGTCTGCACTAAATCGCCTGTAACTTATGATTTTGTGACAAAATTTCAGAATCAAATAGATACGACAAAGCCTCCAACTAAACCAATCTATCCAAAACTGTGTGATGCCATGTGTTATGCTTCACTTATAAGCTTTTACTCAATGAGCACCAATGATCAGCTTAGAATGATCATTTGAACTGACCAATTAACTTGACATGAACGCTCTAAATCGTCCATAACATCTTATTTAAAGCTCTGAATGACATGAATCCAATGCCCACGTAATGCTAGCTTAATTTTCTATGCTATGGCAATTTTTCAGACTCAAATAGATACGACGAAGCCTCCAAATAATCTAATCTATCCCAAACTGCGATATGCCATGCATTATGCTTTGCTTATAAGCCTTTACTCAATGAGCACCAATGATCATCTTAGAATGATCATTTGAAATGACTAATCAACTTGACATGTCCGCACCAAATCATTCTGAACTTTTGATTTAGAGCTTAGAATGACATGAATCCAACGCCCACATTATGCTAGCTCAATTTTCTATATTGTGACAAAATTTTAGACTCAAACAGATACGAAAAAGCTTCCAAGAAAACCAATCTATCCCAAACTGCGTGATGCCATGCATTATGCTTCACTTATAAGCCTTTACTCAATGAGCACCAATGGTCAACATAGATTGATCATTTGAACTGACCAATCAACTTGACATGTCCGCACTAAATCGTCTGTAACTTTTGATTTAGAGCTCAGAATGACATAAATCCAACGCCCACGTTATGCTAGCTCAATTTTCTATATTGTGACAAAATTTCAGAATCAAATAGATACGACAAAGCCTCCAAGTAAACCAATCTATCTAAAACTGCGTGATGCCATGCATTATGCTTCACTTATAAGCCGTTACTCAATAAGCACCAATGATCAGCTTTGAATTATAATTTGAACGAACCAATCAACATGACATATCCGCACTAAATCGTCTGTAACTTTTGATTTAGTGTTCAGAATGAAATGAATCCAACGCCCACGTTATGCTAGCTCAATTTTCTATATTGTGACAAAATTTCAGACTTCAATAGATACGATAAAGCCTCCAAGTAAAGCAATCTATCCAAAACTGCCTGATGCCATGCATTATGCTCACTTATAGGCCGTTACTTAATAAGCACCAATGATCAGGTTAGAATGATCATTTGAACTAACCAATCAACTTCACAAGTCCGCACTAAATCGCCTGTAACTTTTGATTTAGTGCTCAGAATGACATGAATCCAATGCCCACGTTATGCTAGCTCAACTTTCTATATTGTGAGAAAATTTCAAACTCAAATAGATACGACAAAGCCTCCAAGTAAACCGATCTATCCAAAACTGTGTGATGCCATGCGTTATGCTTCGCTTATAAGCATTTACACAATGGGCACCAATGATCAGCATAGAATGATCATTTGAACTGACCAATTAACTTGACAAGAACACTCTAAATCGTCCGTAACTTCTTATTTAAAGCTGAGAATGACATGAATCCAACACCTTCATTATGCTAGCTTAATTTTCTATACTATGACAATTTTTCAGATTCAAATTGATACAACGAAGCCCCCAACGAATCCAATCAATCCGAAAACAGCGTGATGCCATGCATTATGCCTCACTTATGAACCGTTACTCAATAAGCACCAATGATCAGCTTAGAATGATCATTTGAACTGACCAATCAACTTGACATGTCGGCACTAAACCGTTCGTAACTTTTGATTTAGCGCCCACGTTATGCTAGCTCAAGTTTCTATATTGTGAAAAAATTTCAGACTCGAATAGATATGACAACGCCTCCAAGTAAACCAATCTATCCAAAAATGCGTGATGCCATGCATTATGCTCACTTATATGCTGTTATTTAATAAGCACCAACGTTCAGCTTAGAATGATAATTTGAACTGACCAATCAACTTGACATATCCGCACTAAATCGTATGTAACATTTGATTTAGTGCTCAAAATGACATGAATCCAACACCCAGGTTATGGTAGCTCAATTTTCTATATTGTGACAAAATTTCAGACTCAAATAGATACGACAAAGCCACCAAGTAAACCAATCTATCCAAAACTGCGTGATGCCATGCATTATGCTTCACTTATAAGCCGTTACTCAATAAGCACCAATTATCAGCTTAGAATGATCATATGAACTGACCAATCAACTTGAAATGTCCGCACTAAATCAACTGTAACTTTTGATTTAGTGCTCAGAATGACATGAATTCAACGCCCACGTTATGCTAGCCCAATTTTCTATATTGTGACAAAATTTCAGACTCAACTTGATTCGACAAAGCCTCCAAGTAAACCAATCTATCCAAAACTGTGTGATGCCATGTGTTATGCTTCACTTGTAAGCTTTTACTCAATGAGCACCAATGACCAACTTAGAATGATCATTTGAACTGACCAATTAACTTGACATGAACGCTCTAAATCGTCCATAACTTCTTATTTAAAGCTCAGAATTACATGAATCCAACACCCACGTTATGCTATCTTAATTTTCTATACTATGGCAATTTTTCAGTCTCAAATAGATACGACGAAGCCTCCAAATAATCCAATCTATCCCAGACTGTGATATGCCATGTATTATGCTTTGCTTATAGGCCTTTACTCAATGAGTACGAATGATCATCTTAGAATGATCATTTGAAATGACTAACCAACTTGATATGTCCGCACTAATTCATCCATAACTTTTGATTTAGAGCTTAGAATGACATGAATCCAACGCCCACATTATGCTAGCTCAATTTTCTATATTGTGAGAAAATTTTAGACTCAAACAGATACGAAAAAGTTTCCAAGAAAACCAATCTATGCCAAACTGCGTGATGCCATGCATTATGCTTCACTTATAAGCCTTTACTCAATGAGCACCAATGGTCAACTTAGATTGATCATTTGAACTGACCAATCAACTTGACATGTCCGCCCTAAATCGTCTGTAACTTTTGATTTAAAGCTCAGAATGACATAAATCCAACGCCCACGTTATGCTAGCTCAATTTTCTATATTGTGACAAATTTTTTGAATCAAATAGATACGACAAAGCCTCCAAGTAAACCAATCTATCTAAAACTTTGTGATGCCATTCATTATGCTTCATTTATAAGCCTTTACTCAATAAGCACCAATGATCAGCTTAGAATGATCACTTGAACTGACCAATCAACTTGACATGCCGCACCAAATCGTCTGTAACTTTTGAATTAGTGCTCAAAATGACATGAATCCAACACCCACATAATGCTAGCTTAATTTTCTATACGATGACAATTTTTCAGATTCAAATTGATACCACGAAGCCCCCAACTAATCCAATCTATCCCAAAACAGCGTGATGCCATGCATTATGCTTCACTTATGAACCGTTACTCAATAAGCACCAATGATCAGCTTAGAATGATCATTTGAACTGACCAATCAACTTGACATGTCGGCACTATATCGTTCGTAACTTTTGATTTAATGCTCAGAATGACATGAATCCAGCGCCCACGTTATGCTAACTCAATTTTCTATGTTGTGACAAAATTTCAGACTCAAATAGATATGACAAAGCCTCCAAGTAAAGCAATCTATCCAAAACTGCCTGATGCCATGCATTATGCTTCACTTATAAGCCGTTACTCAATAAGCACCAATGATCAGCTTAAAATTTCAGACTCAAATAGATATGACAAAGCCTCCAAGTAAAGCAATCTATCCAAAACTGCCTGATGCCATGCATTATGCTTCACTTATAAGCCGTTACTCAATAAGCACCAATGATCAGCTTAGAATTATAATTTGAACTAACAAATAACCTTAACATATCCGCACTAAATCGTCTGTAACTTTTGATTTAGTGCCCAGAATGACATGAATCCAATGCCCACGTTATGCTAGCTCAATTTTCTATATTGTGACAAAATTTCAGACTCAAATAGATACGACAAGGCCACCAAGTAAACAAATCTATCCAAGACTGTGTGATGCCATGCATTATGCTTCACTTATAAGCCGTTACTGAATAAGCACCAATGATCAGCTTAGAATGATCATTTGAACTGACCAATTAACTTGAAATGTCCACACTAAATCTACTGTAACTTTTGATTTAGTGCTCAGAATGACATGAATCCAACGCCCACGTTATGCTAGCTCAATTTTCTATATTGTGACAAAATTTCAGACTCAAATAGATACGACAAAGCCTCCAACTAAACCAATATATCCAAAACTGTGTGATGCCATGTGTTATGCTTCACTTATAAGCTTTTACTCAAAGAGCACCAATGATCAAGTTAGAATGATCATTTGAACTGACCAATTAACTTGACATGAACGCTCTAAATCGTCCATAACTTCTTATTTAAAGCTCTAAATGACATGAATCCAACGCCCACGTTATGCTATATTAATTTTCTATACTATGGCAATTTTTCAGACTCAAATAGATACGACGAAGCCTCCAAATAATCTAATCTATCCCAAACTGCGATATGCCATGCATTATGCTTTGCTTATTAGCCTTTACTCAATGAGCACCAATGATCATCTAAGAATGAACATTTGAAATGACTAATCAACTTGACATGTCCGCACTAATTCATCCAGAATTTTTGATTTAGAGATTAGAATGACATGAATCCAACGCCCACATTATGCTAGCTCAATTTTCTATATTGTGACAAAATTTTAGACTCAAACAGATACGAAAAGGCTTCCAAGAAAACCAATCTATCCCAAACTGCGTGATGCCATGCATTATGCTTCACTTATAAGCCTTTACTCAATGAGCACCAATGGTCAACATAGATTGATCATTTGAACTGACCAATCAACTTGGCATGTCCGCACTAAACCGTCTGTTACTTTTGATTTAGAGCTCAGAATGACATAAATCCGACGGCCACGTTATGCTAGCTCAATTTTTTATATTGTGACAAAATTTCAGAATAAAATAGATACCACAAAGCCTATAAGTAAACCAATCTATCTCAAACTTTGTGATGCCATGCATTTTGCTTCACTTATAAGTCGTTACTCAATAAGCACCAATGATCAGCTTTGAATGATCATTTGAACTGACCAATCAACTTGACGTGTCCGCACTAAATCTTCTGTAACTTTTGAATTAGTGCTCAGAATGACATGAATCCAACGCCCACGTTATGCTAGCTCAAGTTTCTATATTATGACAAAATTTCAGACTCAAATAGATACGACAAAGCCTCCAAGTAAACCAATCCAAAACTGTGTGATGCCATGCATTATGCTTCACTTATAAGCGTTACTCAATAAGCACCAATGATCAGCTTAGAATGATCATTTGAACTGACCAATCAACCACGTTATGCTAGCTCAATTTTCTATATTGTGACAAAAATTTCAAACTCAAATAGATAATGACAAAGCCTCCAAGTAAACCAATCTATCCAAAACTGTGTGATGCCATGCATTATGCTTCACTTATAAGCATTTACTCAATAGCACCAATGATCAGCTTAGAATGATCATTTGAACTGACCAATCAACTTGACATGTCCGCACTAAATCCGTAACTTTTGATTTAGTGCCCACAATGACATGAATCCAATGCCCACGTTATGCTAGCTCAACTTTCTATATTGTGAGAAAATTTCAGACTCAAATAGATACGACAAAGCCTCCAAGTAAACCGATCTATTCAGAACTGTGTGATGCCATGCGTTATGCTTCACTTATAAGCATTTACTCATTGGGCACCAATGATCAGCTTAGAATGATCATTTGAACTGACCAATTAACTTGACATGAACACTCTAAATTGTCAGTAACTTCTTATTTAAAGCTCAGAATGACATGAATCCAACACCCACATTATGCTAGCTTAATTTTCTATACTATGACAATTTTTCAGATTCAAATTGATACCACGAAGCCCCCAACTAATCCAATCTATCCAAAAACAGCGTGATGCCATGCATTATGCTTCACTTATGAACCGTTACTCAATAAGCACAATGATCAGCTTAGAATGATCATTTGAACTGACCAATCAACTTGACATGTCGGCACTAAATCGTTCATAACTTTTGATTTAGTGCTCAAAATGACATGAATCCAGCGCCCACGTTATGCTAGCTCAATTTTCTATATTGTGACAAAATTTCAGACTCAAATAGATACGCCAAAGCCTCCAAGTAAACTAATCTATCCAAAACTGCGTGATGCCATGCATTATGGTTAACTTATGTCACATCAATAAGCACCAATGATCAGCTTAGAATGATCATTTGAACTGTCCAATCAACTTGATCCGCACTAAATCGTCTAACTTTTGATTTAGAGCTCAGAATGACATGAATCCAACGCCCACGTTATGCTAGCTCAATTTTCTATACTATGACAATTTTTCAGACTCAAATAGATACAACAAAGCCTCCAAGTAAACCAATCTATCTAAAACTGCGTGATTCCATGCATTATGCTTCACTTATAAGCCTTACTCAATAGCACCAATGATCAGCTTAGAATGATCATTTGAACTGTCCAATCAACTTGACATGTCCGCACTAAATCGCTCTCTAACTTTTGATTTAGTGCTCAGAATGACATGAATCCAACGCCCAATGCTATGCTAGCTCAATTTTCTATATTGTAACAACATTTTAGACTCAAATAGATACGACAAAGCCTCCAAGTAAACCAATCTATCCAAAATCATGGATGCCATGCATTATGCTCACTTATAAGTCACTCAATAAGCACCAATGATCAGCTTAGAATGATCATTTGAACTGTCCAATCAACTTGATCCGCGACTAAATCGTCTGTAACTTATGATTTAGAGCTGCAAGTGACATGAATCCAAAGCCCACGTTGTGCTAGCTCAATTTTCTATATTGTTACAAAATTTCAGACTCAAATAGATACGACAAAGCCTCCAAGTAAACCAATCTATCCAAAACTGCGTGATGCCATGCATTATGGTTAACTTATAAGCCGTTACTCAATAAGCACCAATGATCAGCTTAGAATGAACATTTGAACTGACCAATCAACTTGACCTGTCCGCACTAAATCGTCAGTAACTTTTGATTTAGAGCTCAGAATGACATAAATCCAATGCCCACGTTATACTAGCTAAAATTTCGATACTATGACTATTTTTCAAACTCTAATAGAAACGACAAAGCCTCC
>JAENJI010001546.1:0-12946 GCA_018901935.1 Pugionium cornutum | reverse complement strand
GTAAACAACTACAAACTTACTGATGTACGCCCTAAGAACTTGGTTCATAAGGCATGAAGGTGCTTGGGGCATTAGTCAAGCCGAATGGCATGACTGTCCACTCGTAGAGCCCTTGCTTTGTCTTGAAAGCAGTCTTCCACTCATCACCTTCCTTCATTCTTACCTGGTGGTATCCACTTTTGAGGTCTATCTTTGAGAAGACCGTGGCTCCACTCAGCTCATCTAGCATGTCATTCAGTCGCGGTATTGGATGCCTATAATTGACTGTGATGTTGTTGATTGCTCGGCAGTCCACGCACATGCGCCAAGTCCCATCCTTCTTGGGCACTAGTAGCACTGGTACAGCACATGGACTGAGGCTCTCTCGAACATATCCCTTCTCCAGAGCTGACTTTCTCAAGTTGACTCCTGACCATCCGTAGGCTGGCCGGTTGCAGGCTGTTCCACTAGATCAATCTGGTGTTCTATGCCACGTAAAGGAGGCAAGCCTGCTGGTATCTCCTCTGGAAACACATCCTGGAATTTGTTGAGGAGAGTTGCTACTTCAGGAGGTAGCTCTACCTGTTCCTGTTCTATACTCAAAATTTCTCTGAAGACCATTAGTAACATTAAATCCTTCGAGGCTAAAGCTCTCTGGACATGGCTTGGTTGAATAAGAAAATTAGACTTGATAAATTTCTTTTCCTTACTCATTTGGAGTTGTAGCTCGCGTACCAGGGCAAGTGTAAGAGGAGCCAAGCTGACCTTTCTTTTGTCATGCACAAAAGTGTAGAGATTGTTCTGGCCATCATGCCTGGTCTCTTTGTCAAACTGCCATGGTCTTCCTAGCAGAAGATGGCCAGCTTGCATGGGCACCACGTCGCACACGACTTGGTCTTGGTACTTGCCCACACTGAATGGCACAGTGACTTGCTCATGGATCTTGAGCTCCACTTTATCATCCCGCCATCTCAGTCTATATGGTCGAGGATGCCTTGTCTTCTCTAGACCTAGCTTATCAACCATATATGCACTAGCAACGTTAGTGCAAGAACCACCATCTATGATGAGGTTACATACCTTGCCCTTGATGGTGCAACGGCTGTGGAAGATGTTCTCCTTTGGATGGTCTCTGAAGGATCCACCATTGCACTGAGGATGGTCTAGTGACCAGCACTTCCCCACATCAGGGTACTCAATGTCACCATACTCCTTCTGGTTCATAGTCCTCTTCATCTTGGGACTCATATTCTCCCACCTCCGTAATCAACATGTCTTGTTTGGGCACTCCTTGAGATGTGTCCAGACCCCTACACTTGAAACAAGTGATGTCACGTGATCTTTTAGGGTTAGAAGACTTACCAGGCTCTGGTCACGGGTGGTTCAGGAGGCTTGCTGAACCTTGACTCGATCTCTGCTTTTGCCTGGAACAAGTTGCTTGGTGCCCAAGATGTCTTAGGCTTGCTGCGGATGTCTTGGCTCTTACGTTTGATGTGCTGCTCAGCCTGGACAGATAGGTGGAACAAGTCTTTGAAGTCATTGTAGATTTGTCTTTCCACCTTGCGGCTGATTCTTTCTTGGAGTCCATCCAAGAATTGTGCCATCAATGCTTCTTCATCATCATTGAGCTCCAATCTGTTGCTTAGCTTCTCGAACTCTTCATAGTACTCATCTACTGATCTAGTACCCTGCTTAAGAGTACGAAAACGACGTTGCAAGTCTCTATGAAAGTAAGGTGGAACAAACCTTTGTCGCATGAGGTCTTTCATGTCGACCCATGAGTCTATGGGCCTCATTCTCTTCCTCCTTCTGTCAGATACCTCACGATCCCACCAGATGAGGGCATTGTCCGTGAGTTGTGCTACTGCCATTGAGACTCTCCTAGGCCCTGGTTGGTTGTAATGATCAAAGATATGATCCATTCTTCTTTCCCAATCTAGGTAAGCCTCGGGGTCTACTTTTCCTGCAAAACTTGGAGGAGTTAGCTTAACATCAGGATGAGTTACCCAGTTATACGCGTGTTCATCTCCATCCTCATGATGTCTAGGAGGCATTCTTGGTCTCAGTGAAGACCATATGGCTCAAAACCATCATCTTCTGCCTTTAGTTGCCGTGGAGGTCCTCTCGGCCTATGGTGATAGTTATGAGGTTGTGTGTCCTCATCTCCATCTGGATGGGGTTCCTCCTATTCGTGCCGTGTCCTAAGGTGCTCAGGACCTCAGGACGGTCTTGCTCAGCTCTCACGTGCTTTATGGCCTGGAATCTCACAGGCCTCTCCACGCGCTCCAATCTCTCGCCTATGGATGCGAGTTGTGTTTGGAGTGTGGTGAACATGGCCATCATGGCCTCGGCTGCATCTCTATTTTCTTCTCCCATTGCGTACTACAAGGAAGAAAAACAAGTTATGCTACTCCTAAATTGTTAGGAGGGTTATCTTTTTATAAGGGATTCGAAAAAAATGCAAAAAGGAAAATTCTAAGGAATGGAAAATTCGAATAAAAGGAAAAAGGAAACTTTCTTGACAACTATTGTTAGCTATCCAATTCGGAATCTTTTGGTATTTTTCCTATTTTCTTTTCTTTTTTTTTCTTTTCTTTTTAATTTAACTTAAAAATAATGGAAATATGAATTAAACAAAAAGGAAAACATGAATGGCAATGCAAAAGTTAATCTAAACCCTAGTGATACACGTAGAAGGCTAGATGCACTCGGTTTGGAGTTTGATGTTATTTTTTTTATTTTTCTTGAATGCGACTTAAACTAATGCAAGAACTAAAAACAAAACAAGCTAAAGGATAGAAACAACCTGGTTTAGGAGCTTTAAGCTCTGATACCAAAATGATACAAAAGTGTATAATCGAAAAAGGACCTATTCCTAAAATGTCTTTGACTCAATAAAAGTAAATATTCTAGATCTTACCCTGCAAAACAGAAAGAGACATATATTCGAATTGAAACTTACCTTATCTCATTTCATGGCCAAGAAATGGAAGGTGCCCTTGTGGCATGCACGCTGCCTAGTCTTGACTAGGGTTAAAAAACTTTGGTGACCTCTTGCCACTAAAGCCCAAGTCTCTGATGTCCTGTTGTTGAGATTTGGACTCTTTTGCTTTGGCCCATTGTCCTTAGTCGATCTTCCTAGGAGCTTGTCACCCATAAGCTGAATTTGTGGAAGAGTGCCCTTGATCTGCTTCTTGTCATTGCTCAAGGTACCACTGGTGTAGACTTCCTCTAGGTGCATGTCCTGGAGCTGGTAGCTCATTTGGTCCGAGTATTCTTGTGTAGAAGTGGAAATGCGCGTGTACTCGGCTGGATAGGTTGTACCGGCTGGATTGTGCGAGGTACTGGCCGGAATGCCTTCAGGACCAGCCAAGTTGATCCCGGAGTTGGTGGCATCACCAGAGGGGCCGGCGGTGTCACCCACGTCGCCACCAATTGTGCCGGAAGCTTGGGCCTCTCCGCCGGCAATGCTGGTTGCTCTGGTCCTTGTGGTCGAGGGTCCGGCGGTACTGCTTGGGCCGGCAGGCGTGCCAGATGGTCCGGCTGTCTCGGGCAAGCTTCCTGGTCGGCCAGTATGGTCTCCTGGCTGGATGTACGACCTGATGTCCTCATCACATATGGTCACCACCAGAGACCAAGAATGCCCCCTAGACATCATGAGGATGGAGATGACTATGCCTATAACCATGACTATACAATCATGACGTCAAACTAACACGTCCAAGTTTTGTAGGAAAAGTAGACCCCGAGGCCTATCTAGATTGGGAAAGGAGGATGGATCACATCATTGACCACTACAACCAACCAGACCCTAGGAGGGTCTCTATGGCAGTAGCACAACTCACGGATAATGCCCTCATCTGGTGGGATCGTGAGGCTTCTGACCGTAGGAGAAGGAGGTTGAGACCCGTATACTCTTGGGTCGAAATGAAGGATTCTCATGAGAAAAAGGTTTGTTCTACCTTATTTCCATAGGGATTTGCAACGCTGTTTTGTACTCTTAAATAGGACACAAGATCAGTGGAGGAAACTATGAAGAGTTCGAGAGACTCAGGAATATGCTGGAGCTCAATGATGATGAAGAAGCATTGATGGCTCAATTCTTGGATGGATTGCAAGAAAGAATCAGCTGGAAAGTGGAGAGGCAGATCTATAGTGATTTCAAGGACTTGTTCCACCTTTCTGTCCAGGCTGAACAACACATCAAGCGTAAGACCCAAGACATACGCAACAGACCTAAGACGCCTTCGGCACCAAGCAATGGCACTAAGCTCGTAGACAAAGGCAAGAGCATCGATATTGAGTCACGGTTCAAGAGCACGCCTCCTGAACAAACACATGACCAGAGAGAGCCTAGTAACTCTTCTAACCCTCAAACATCACGTGATATCACTTGTTTCAAGTGTAGGGGTCATTGTCACATCTCAAAGGAGTGCCCAAACAACCGGGTCATGCTAATCACGGAGGCTGAAGAGTACGAGTCTCAAGATGAAGAGCGTTTCAAACCAGAGGCAGATTATGGAGACATAGAGTACCCTGATGTGGGAGAAGTACTGGTAACAAGACGCATCCTCAGTGCAATGGTCAAACCCTCCGAGACCATTCAAAGGGAGAATATCTTCCACAGCCGGTGCACCATGAAGGGCAAAGTATGTAACCTCATCATATATGGTGGTTCTTGCACTAATGTGACTAGTGCATATATGGTTGATAAGCTAGGTCTAGAGAAGACTAAGCACCCCCAGCCATATCGACTGAGATGGCTAGTTGACAAGGTGGAGCTCAAGATCCATGAGCAAGTAACCGTGCCATTCAGTGTGGGCAGATACCAAGACCAGGTAGTTTGTGACGTGGTACCCATGCAAGCTGGCCATCTTCTTCTAGGAAGATCATGGCAATTCGACAAGGAGACAAGGCATGATGGCCGGACCAATCTATCTACTTTTTTGCACGACAAGAGAAAGGTCAGCCTAGCCTCTCTCACTCCTCCCGAGGTACATGAGTTACAACTACAAATGAGTAAGCAAAAGAAGCTCATTAAGTCTAATTTTCTTATTCAACCAAGTCATGTCCCGAGAGCTTTGGCCTCTAAGGACTTAATGCTACTAATGGTTTTTAAAAGAAGCTTTGAGTGCAGAAAAAGAAGAGGTAGAGCTACCTCCTGAAGTAGCAGCCCTCCTCAACAAGTTCCGGGATGTATTTCCTGAGGAGATACCAGCAGGCTTGCCTCCTCTACGCAGCATTGAGCAACAGATCGACCTCGTGCCCAGAGCAGCCTTGCCCAATCGACCAGCCTACCGGATGAGTCAAGAGGAGTCCAAAGAACTTTAGAAGCAAGTTAAGGAGCTCGAGAAAGGCTATGTTCGAGAGAGCGTCAGCTCATGTGTCGTACCAGTATTGCTAGTCCCCAAGAAGGATGGGATTTGGCGAATGTGGGTACACTGCCAGGCCATAAACAACATCACAGTCAAGTACCGGCACACTATACCATGGCTTGATGACATGATGGATGAGCTGAGTGGAGCCACGGTCTTCTCCACGATAGACCTCAAGAGTGGATACCATCTGATACAAGCTTTAACACTCGGGGGTTTCTTGGAGAAGATTAGGCGAGAAACTCGGACTTAGGCTTCTAGATGGGGGTGTTCTAGTGGGTGTTGGATGGAGAGGTGAAGTGAACCATATGAGGGGTGATGAACCTCGTGATAAATCACAACTTAGAAGGTAGGAGCGCTGGTCTCAACTAGGGTTCTAAGCGCAAGAGCTTTAGGAGAAAAACTCTGGAAAATTTTCTATCTTTATATCAAAAAGTTATCAAACTACAATGCTGAAGGAGCCTTATTAATATGCTCGGCAGCCTTGACCTTCTAGGGTCGACTCAAATAAAAATGGAAAAGTTACAGAAGTGCACAAGGAAAAATTACAAAAAGAAAATAACCGAAAAAGGACAACTACCTAAATTGTTCTTGAATCAAAAATATAAAACTCTTTAATTCTCACAAAGAGATTTCTTTTGTGTCAGGACTCTTCTTGTACTGGCACTCCTTGTCGGTGATCTTTTAGGAGATTGTCTACCCACAAACTGAACTTGTGGAATAGTGCCCTTGTTCTGCTCCTTGTCATGGCTCTTGATGGCACCACTGGTGTAGAGACTTCATCCAGGTTCATGCCTTGAAGCTGGTAGCTTAGTTGATCCGAATCTCCTTGTGTACATGTGGAAATGGTGGTGCAATCGGCTGGATCGGCTGGATTGCGCGAGGAGCTGGCCGAGTTGTCATCGGAGCCGACCACATTGATTTCTGAGCCGGCGGCGTCACCAGTTGGGCTGGCGGTATCATTCACGTCGCCGTCAGTTGGGTCGGAGGTTTGGGCCTCTCTACCGGAAATGTTGGTCGGCCCGGCCCGGCTGATCATAGGGCCGGTGATGAGGACATCAGGTCGTATGTCCAGCCAGGAGACCAGACTGGCCGACCAGGAAGCTTGCCCGAGACAGCCGGGCCATTTGGCACGTCTACCGGCCCAAGCAGTACCACCGGACCCTCGACCAATAGGACCAGACTGACCAGCATTGCCGGCGGATAGGCCCAAGTTTCCGGCACACTTGGTGGCGACGTGGATGACACCGCCGGTCCCCTTGGTGATGCCACCAACTCTGGGATCAACTTGGCCGGTCCTGAAGGCATTCCGGCCAGTACCTCGCACATTCCAGCCGGTACAGCCGATCCAGCCGAGTGCACGAGCATTTCAACTTCTACACAAGGAAACTCGGACCAGATAAGCTACCAGCTTCAGGACATGCATATAGAGGAAGTATCCACACCAGTAGTGCCACCAGGAGCAATGACAAGGAGTAGATCAAGAGCACTCTTCCACAAGTTCAGCTTATGGGTGGACAAGCTCCTAGAGGAAGATCGACTAAGGACAATGGGCCAGAAGTACAAAGAAGAGTCCAAAGGCTTCTCAACAATGCAAGGAACTTCAGAGACTTGGGCTTTAGCAACCTTTCTCAAGTCGAAGACTAGGCAAAGCAATGCCAGGGCCCACCTTGGCGTGAAAGAGTAAGTTTTCAATAAGAATATTTTCCTCTTTCTGTTTTGCAGGGTAGGATCTAGAATATTTACATTTATTGAGTCAAAGACATTTTAGGAATAGGTCCTTTTTCGATTATACACTTTTGTATCTTTTCCTTTTGTGCACTTTTGTAAATTTTCCTTTTCTTTTTCAAGAAATTTGAACCTTTGCTATAGATCAATTTTCTTACAAGTTTTCTCAAGAATCTTGTGTGAATGGTTGGATTATGATCGAGGTTCATCACCTTCCTTCCATCAAATACCAACCCAAAAACCCCTATCCAAGAAGTCTAAGGTCGAGTTTCTCACCTAACCTTCTCCAAACAGCATATAAGCCTTGAATCGAGGCTTGTATCATTTTGGTATCAGAGCTTAAAGCTCCTAAACCAGGTTGTTTCTATCCTTTAGCTTGTCTTGTTTCTTGTTCTTGCATTAGTTTAAGTTTCATTCCAGAAAATCAAAAAAATAACATCTAAAGTTCATACCGAGTGCATCTAGTCCCTACGTGCATTACTAGGTTCTAGAATCATTCTTGCATTGCTATATTCGACTTTCCATTTTGTTAGAATCATATTTCTATTATTTTTAAGTTAAATTAAAAGAAAAGAAAAAGAAAAGAAAAGAAAATAGGAAAAATACCAAAAGATTTGGAATTGGACAGCTAGCAATAGTTGTCAAGAAAATTTCCTTTTATTCAAATCTCCATATTTTCGAATTTTCCATTCCTTAGAATTTTCCTTTTTGCATTTTTTTCGAATCCCTTTATAAAGAAAAAAACCCTCCTAACAATTTAGGAGTATCATAACTTGTCTTCTTTCTTTGTAGCACGCAATGGCAGAAGAAAATAGAGAAGCAACCGAAGCCATGATGGCCATGTTCACCACACTCCAAACGCAACTCGCATCCATAGGCGAGAGATTGGAGCGCGTGGAGAGGCCTGTGAGATTCTAGGCCATAAGGCACGAGAGAGCTGAGCAAGACCATCCTGAGGGTCCTGAGCACCTTAGGACACGGCACGAACAGGAGGAGCCCCAGCTAGATGGAGATGAGGACACATAACCTCATAACTATCACCATAGGCCGAGAGGACCTCCACAGCAACCAGAGGCAGAAGATGATGGCTTCGAGCCATATGGTCTTCACCAGAGACCAAGGATGCCTCCTAGACATCCTGAGGATGGAGATGAACATGCCTACAACCGGGTAACTCATCATGATGTTAAGCTAACTCCTCCAAGTTTTGCAGGAAAGGTAGATCCCGAGGCTTACCTAGATTAGGAGAGAAGAATGGATCATATCTTTGATCATTACAACCAACCAGGGCCTAGGAGAGTCTCAATGGCAGTAGCAAAACTCACGGACAATGCCCTCATCTGGTGGGATCGTGAGGTATCTGACAGAAGGAGGAAAAGAATGAGGCCCATAGACTCATGGGTCGACATGAAGGATGTCATGCGACAAAGGTTTGTTCCACCTTACTTTCATAGGGACTTGCAACGTCGTTTTCGTACTCTTAAGCAGGGTACCAGATCAATAGAGGAGTACTATGAAGAGTTCGAGAAACTAAGGAACAGACTGGAGCTCAATGATGATGAAGAAGCATTGATGGCACAATTCTTGGATGGACTCCAAGAAAGGATCAGCTGCAAGGTGGAAAGGCAAATCTACAATGACTTCAAGGACTTGCTCCACCTATCTGTCCAGGCTGAGCAGCACATCAAACGTAAGAGCCAAGACATCCGTAGCAAGCCTAAGACGCCTTGAGAACCAAGCAACATTCCCAAGCCCGTAGACAAAGGCAAAAGCATAGAGATCGAGTCAAGGTTCAAGAGCAAGCCTCTTGAACCCACCCGTGACCAGAGAGAGCCTAGTAAGTCTTCTAACCCTCAGAGATCACGTGACATCACTTGTTTCAAGTGTAGGGGTCGTAGACACATCTCAAGGGAGTGCCCAAACAACCGGGTCATGCTGATTACGGAGGCTGGAGAATATGAGTCCCAAGATGAAGAGGACTATGAACCAGAAGAGGAATATGGTGACATTGAGTACCCTGATATGGGGGAAGTGCTGGTCACTAGGCGTATCCTCAGTGCAATGGTGGATCCCTCAGAGACCATCCAAAGGGAGAACATCTTCCACAGCCGTTGCACCATCAAGGACAAGGTATGTAACCTCATCATAGATGGTGGTTCTTTGACTAACATTGCTAGTGCATATATGGTTGATAAGCTAGGTCTAGAGAAGACAAGGCATCCTCGACCATATAGACTGAGGTGGCTCGATGACAAAGTGGAGCTCAAGATCCATGAGCAGGTCACTGTGCCATTCAGTGTGGGCAAGTACCAAGACCAAGTCGTGTGCGACGTGGTGCCCATGCATGCTGGCCATCTTCTGCTAGGAAGACCATGGCAATTTGACAAAGAGACCAGGCATGATGGCCAAACCAATCTCTACACTTTTGTGCATGACAAAAGAAAGGTCAGCTTGGCTCCTCTTACACCTGCCCAAGTACACGAGCTACAACTCCAAATGAGTAAGGAAAAGAAATTTATTAAGTCTAATTTTCTTATTCAACCAAGCCATGTCCGGAGAGCTTTAGCCTCGAAGGATTTAATGTTACTAATGGTCTTCAAAGAAATCTTGAGTATAGAACAGGAACAGGTAGAGCTACCTCCTGAAGTAGCAACTCTCCTCAACAAGTTCCAGGATGTGTTTCCAGAGGAGATACCAGCAGGCTTGCCTCCTTTACGTGGCATAGAACACCAGATCGATCTAGTGCCCGGAGCAGCCCTGCCCAACCGCCCAGCCTACCGGATGAGTCCAGAGGAGTCCAAGGAGCTTGAGAAGCAAGTCAAGGAGCTCCTGGAGAAAGGATATGTTCGAGAGAGCCTCAGTCCATGTGCCGTACCAGTGCTACTAGTGCCCAAGAAAGATGGGACTTGGCAAATGTTCGTAGACTGCCGAGCAATCAACAACATCACTGTCAAGTACCGGCATCCAATACCACGGCTGGATGACATGCTAAATGAGCTGAGTGGAGCCACGGTCTTCTCCAAGATAGACCTACAGAGTGGATACCACCAGGTCAGGATGAAGGAAGGTGATGAATGGAAGACTGCTTTCAAGACAAAGCAAGGGCTATACGAGTGGACAGTCATGCCATTCGGCTTGACTAATGCCCCAAGCACCTTCATGCGCCTTATGAACCAAGTTCTTAGGGCGTACATTATTAAGTTTGTAGTGGTTTACTTTGATGATATATTAGTTTATAGTAAGTGCCTACGGGAACACCTCACACATCTTGAGATGGTACTTAAAACCCTTCGACAAGAAGAGCTTTATGACAATCTCAAGAAGTGCACCTTTTGTACTGATAAGCTTGTCTTTTTAGGTTTTGTTGTAAGTTCACAGGGCCTACAGGTAGATGAGGAGAAGATTCGAGCCATACAAGAACGGCCAACACCAGGCAACATCAGCCAAGTGAGGAGCTTCCACGAACTGGCCAGCTTCTATAGAAGATTCGTGCCTAACTTTAGCAGTATTGCCTCACCATTGACGGCAGTAGTGAAGAAGAATGTGGGATTCAGCTGGGAGAAGCTCAGGAGAAGGCATTCCAGGCCTTGAGGGACAGCCTTACACATGCACCAGTGGTAGTCCTGCCCGACTTCAACAAGACGTTTGAAGTGGAGTGTGATGCCTCTGGAATAGGCATAGGAGCAGTGCTAACCCAAGGAGGGAGACCAGTGGCATACTTCAGTGAGAAGCTAGGTGGTGCTTCACTGAACTACCCCACTTATGACAAGGAGCTTTATGCCCTTGCCCGAGCATTGGAGACTTGGCAGCATTACTTGCTGTCCAAGGAGTTTGTGATCCACACTGATCAGGAGACTCTCAAACACCTCAGAGGGCAAACCAATCTCAAGAGGAGACATGCCAGGTGGATGGAGTTCATAGAGACCTTCCCGTACGTCATCAAGTACAAGAAGGGCAAAGACAATGTGGTAGCCAATGCACTATCAAGGAAGTTTGCCTTGATATCAACCCTGGAGGCAAAGGTCCTAGGATTCAAGCACATCAAGGACCTATACAAGGATGATCCTGACTTTGGTGAGAGCTACAAGGAGTGTGGCACAGGGAGTCATGGCACGTTTTACATCCATGAGGGATTCTTGTTCCGAGAAAAGAGGTTGTGCATACAACAAGGATCATTAAGGGAGCTTATCATCCGAGAAGCTCATGGAGGAGGACTCATTGGCCACTTTGGTGTCGACAAAACTCTAGCAGTGGTCAAGGAGCACTTCTACTGGCCACACATCAAGAGGACAGTAGAAGCTCATTGTGCAAGATGCATCACTTGTAAGAAGGCAAAGTCCCGAGTGCAACCTCATGGGTTGTATCTCCCACTGCCCATACCTACACATCCATGGGTGGACATCTCAATGGACTTCGTTCTAGGTCTGCCCAAGATCAACCACAAGGATGCAATCTTTGTAGTGGTGGACAGATTCTCCAAGATGGCACACTTCATCCTGTGTGCCAATGTCAATGATGCCACGCAAACAGCTGAGCTGTTCTTCAAGGAGATAGTACGGCTTCATGGAGTGCCAAGGACCACCGTATCAGACAGGGACACCAAGTTCCTAAGCCATTTCTGGAGGACCCTTTGGAGGAAGCTAGGCACGAAGCTACTCTTCTCTACCACCTGCCATCCTGAAACCGATGGCCAAACTGAAGTTGTCAACAGGACACTATCAACTCTTCTCAGGACTACACTAGGGAAGAACCTCAAGACTTGGGTGGAGTGCCTGCCATTCATAGAGTTTGCTTACAACCGAGCCGTGCACTCAACAACCAAGAAGACACCATTTGAAGTAGTATACGGCTTCAACCCTCTCACCCCATTGGAGCAAACACCACTGCCACCAGCAGAGATGACCAACCTCAACGGAGCATCCAAGGCAGAGTTCATAAGGAAGTTACACCAGAAGGTAGCTGAAAACTTGGAGAAGAGGACCGGGCAGTACGTGACTCATGCCAAGAAGGGAAGAAAGGAGGTGATCTTTCAACTAGGCGATTGGGTGTGGCTACACCTACGGCAGGAGAGGTTCCCCAACCTAAGGAGTTCCAAGCTAGCACCAAGAGGAGATGGACCATTCAGAGTGCTGAAAGGATCAACAATAACGCCTACCGGATCGAGCTCCCAGGTGAGTTTAATGTGTCCAACACGTTCAACGTAACTGACTTAGCGTCTTTCCATGCAGATGAACCAGTTTTGAGCACAAAACCTACTGAAGAGGGAGGGGATGATGAGGACATCAGGTCGTATGTCCAGCCAGGAGACCAGACTGGCCGACCAGGAAGCTTGCCCGAGACAGCCAGGCCATCTGGCACGTCTGCCGGCCCAAGCAGTACCGCCGGACCCTCGACCAATAGGACCAAATTGAGAGGACCTCCACGGCAACCAGAGGCAGAAGATGATGGCTTTGAGCCATATGGTCTTCACCAAAGACCAAGAATGCCTCCTAGACGTCATGAGGATGGAGATGAACACACCTATAACCGGGTAATTCATCCTGATGTTTAACTAACTCCTCCAACTTTTGCAGGAAAAGTAGACCCCGAGGCTTACCTAGATTGGGAGAAGCGAATGGATCATATCTTTGATCACTACAACCAACCAGGACCTAGGAGAGTCTCAATGGCAGTAGCACAACTCACGGACAATGCCCTCATCTGGTGGGATCGTGAGGTATCAGACAGAAGGAGGAAGAGAATGAGACCCGTAGACTCATGGGTCGACATGAAAGACCTCATGCAACAAAGGTATGTTCCACCTTACTTTCATAGGGATTTGCAACGACGTTTTCGTACTCTTAAGCAGGGTACCAGATCAGTAG
>JAENJI010001545.1:0-12946 GCA_018901935.1 Pugionium cornutum | reverse complement strand
TATTTCATTCCTAAATTTGTCACAGTATAGAAAATTGACCTATCATAACGTGGGCGTTGGATTCATGTCATTCTAAGCTCTAAATCAAAAGTTATGGACGATTTAGTGCGGACATGTCCTGTTGATCGGCCAGTTAAAATGATCATTCTAAACTGATCATTGGGGATCATTGATCATAACCTCATAAGTGAAGCATAATGCATGACATCATGCAGTTTGGGATATATTGGATTACTTGGAGGCTTTTTCGTATCTATTTCATTCCTAAATTTTGGCACAGTATAGAAAATTGACCTATCATAACGTGGGCATTGGATTCATGTCATTCTAAGCTCTAAATCAAAAGTTATGGACGATTTAGTGCGGACATGTCCAGTTGATCGGCCAGTTAAAATGATCATTCTAAACTGATCATTGGGGATCATTGATCATAACCTCATAAGTGAAGCATAATGCATGACATCATGCAGTTTGGGATATATTGGATTACTTGGAGGCTTTTTCGTATTTATTTCATTCCTAAATTTTGTCACATTACAGAAAATTGAGCTAGCATAACGTGGGCATTGGATTCATGTGATTATGAGCTCTAAATTTTGTCACAATATAAAATTTTGAGCTAGTTTAACATGGGCGTTGGATTCGTGTCATTATGCGCTCTAAATCTATAGTGACGGATGATTTAGTGTTGATATGTACAGTTGATCGGCTAGCTAAAATGATCATTCTAAACGGATCAATGGTTCTCATTGAGTAAAGGCTAATAAATGAATTATAATGCATGTAATCACGCAATTTGGGATAGATTGGATTACTTGGAAGCTTTTTCGTATCTATTTGATTTTGAATTTTTATCACATTATAGAAATTTGAGCTAGCATAACCTGGGCATTGTATTCATGTCATTCTGAGGTATAAATCAAAAGTTATGGACGATTTACTGTGGACATGTCAAGATGATCGTCCAGTTAAAATGATCATTCTAAACTGATCATTAGGGCTCATTGAGTAAAGGCTTATAAGTGAAGCATAATGCTTGGCATCACGGAGTTTGGGATAGATTGGATTACTTGGATACTTTGTCGTATCTGCTTGAGTCTGAAATTTTGTCACATTACAGAAAACCGAGCTAGCATAACCTGGGCTTGGATTCATGTCATTCTGAGCTATAAATCAAAAGTAATAGATGATTCATAATGAGTGGCATCTCGCAGTTTGGGATAGACTGGATTACTTGGAGGCTTTGTCGTATCTATTTCATTCCTAAATTTTGTCACAATATAGAAAATTGAGCTAGCATATTGTGGGCGTTAGATTCATGTTATTCTGAACTCTTAATCAAAAAGTATGAACGATTTAGTGCGGACATGTCGAATTGATCGGCCAGTTAAAATGATCATTCTAAACTGATCATTGGTGCTCATTGATTAAAACCTCATAAGTGAAGCATAATGAGTGGCATCATGCAGTTTGGGATATATTGGATTACTTGGAGGCATTTTCCTATCTATTTCATTCTTAAATTTTGAGAAAATATAAAAAATTGATCTAGTTCAACATGGGCATTTGATTCTTGTCATTTTGAGGTCTAAATCTAAAGCGTCAGATGATTTACTTTTGACTTGTCAAGTTGATCGGCTAGCTAAAATGATCATTCTAAACGGATCAATGGTTCTCATTAAGTAAAGGCTAATAAATGAATTATAATGCATAGTATCACGAAATTCGGGACAGATTGGATTATTTGGAGGCGTTTTCGTACCTATTTGATTTAGAATTTTTTTCATAGTATAGAAAATTGAGCTAGCATAACGTGGGCGCTGGATTCATGTCATTCTAAGCTGTAAATCAAAAGTTACGGACGAATTAGTGTGGACATGTCAAGTTGATTGGCCAATTCAAATGATCATTCTAAGCTGATCACTGGTGCTCGTTGAGTAAAGGCTTATGAGTGAAGCATAATGCATGGCATCACGCAGTTTGGGATACATTGGATTACTTGGAGACTTTGTCGTATCTATTTGAGTCTGAAATTTAGTCACATTATAGAAAATTAAGCTAGCATAGCGTGGGGTTTGGATTCATGTCATTATTTTCTCTAAATCGAAAGTTATAGACGATTTAGTGCGGACATATCAGGTTGATCGGTCATTTAAAATGATCATTCTAAACTGGTCATTGCAGATCATTGATTAAGACCTCATAAGTGAATCATAATGCATGGCATCACACAGTTTGGGATAGATTGGCTTACTTGGAGGCTTTGTCGTATCTATTTCATTCCTAAATTTTGTCACAATATAGAAAATAGAGCTAGTTTAACATGGCCGGTGGATTCGTGTCATTTTGAGCTCTAAATCTAAAGTAACGAAAAATTTAGTGTTGACATGTCAAGGTGATCGGCCAGCTAAATTGATCATTTTAAACGGATCAATGGTTCTCACTGAGTAAAATCTAATAAATGAATTATAATGCATGACATTACGCAGTTTGGATAGATATGATTACTTGGAGGCTTTTTCGTATCTATTTCTTTCCTAAATTTTGTCACAATATAGAAAATTGAGCTAGCTTAACATGGGCGTCGGATTCGTGTCATTCTGAGCTCTAAAACTAAATTGACGTACGATTTAGTGTTAACATATCAAGTTGATCGACTAGCTAAAATGGTCATTTCAACCGGATCGATGAATCTCGTTGAGTAAAGGATAGTAAATGAATTATAATGCATGGTATCATGCAGTTTGGGATAGATTGGATTATTTGGAAGCATTTCCGTATCTATTTGAGTCTGAGATTTTTTCATAGTTTAGAAAATTGAGCGGAGTTTGAGATAGATTGGATTACTTGGAGACTTTTTCGTATCTATTTCATTCCTAAATTTTGTCACCTGTATAGAAAATTGGGATAGATTGGATTACTTGGAAGCTTTTTCGTATCTATTTGATTTTGAATTTTTGTCACATTATAGAAATTTGAGCTAGCATTACCTGGGCGTTGGATTCATGTCATTCTGAGCTATAAATCAAAAGTTATGGACAATTTAGTGCGGACATGTCAAGATGATCGTCAGTTAAAATGATCATTCTAAACTGATCATTAGGGCTCATTGAGTAAAGGCTTATAAGTGAAGCATAATGCATGGCATCACGGAGTTTGAGATAGATTGGATTACTTGTAGGCTTTGTCGTATCTACTTGAGTCTGCAATTGTGTCACATTACAAAAAATTGATCTAGCATAACCTGCGCGTTGGATTCATGTCATGCTGAGCCATAAATCAAAAGTAATGGATGATTCATAATGCGTGGCATCACGCAGTTTGGGATAGACTGGATTACTTGGAGGCTTTGTCGTATCTATTTCATTCCTAAATTTTGTCACAATATAGAAAATTGAGCTAGCATAATGTGGGCGTTGGATTCATGTTATTCTGAGCTCTTAATCAAAAAGTATGAACGATTTAGTGCGGCCATGTCCAATTGATCGGCCAGTTAAAATGATCATTCTAAACTGATCATTGGTGCTCATTGATTAAAACCTCATAAGTGAAGCATAATGAGTGGCATCATGCATTTTGGGATATATTGGATTACTTGAGGCTTTTTCGTATCTATTTCATTCTTAAATTTTGAGAAAATATAGAAAATTGATCTAGTTCAACATGGGCATTTAATTCGTGTCATTTTGAGCTCTAAATCTAAAGTGTCAGATGATTTACTTTTGATTTGTCAAGTTGATCGGCTAACTAAAATGATCATTCTAAACGGATCAATGGTTCTCATTAAGTAGAGGCTAATAAATGAATTATAATGCATTGTATCACGAAATTTGGGATAGATTGGATTATTTGGAAGCGTTTTTGTACCTATTTGATTTAGAAATTTTTTCATAGTATAGAAATTTGAGCTAGCATAATGTGGGCGCTGGATTCATGTCATTCTAAGCTGTAAATCAAAAGTTACGGAGGAATTAGTGTGGACATGTCAAGTTGATTGGCCAATTCAAATGATCATTCTAAGCTGATCACTGGTGCTCGTTGAGTAAAGGCTTATGAGTGAAGCATAATGCATGGCATCACGCAGTTTGGTATACATTGGATTACTTGGAGGCTTTGTCGTATCTATTTGAGTCTGAAATTTTGTCACATTATAGAAAATTGAGCTAGCATAGCGTGGGGTTTGGATTCATGTAATTATGTTCTCTAAATCAAAAGTTATGGACGATTTAGCACGGACATATCAAGTTAATGGGTCATTTAAAATGATCATTCTAAACTGGTCATTGCGGATCATTGATTAAAACCTCATAAGCGAATCATAATGCATGGCATCACACAGTTTGGGATAGATTGGCTTACTTGGAGGCTTTGTCGTATCTATTTCATTCCTAAATTTTGTCACAATATAGAAAATAGAGCTAGTTTAACATGGCCAGTGGATTCGTGTCATTTTGAGCCCTAAATCTAAAGTAACAAAAAATTTAGTGTTGACATGTCAAGTTGATCGGCCAGCTAAATTGATCATTTTAAACAGATCATTGGTTCTCACTGAGTAAAATCTAATAAATGAATTATAATGCATGATATTACGCAATTTGGATTGATATGATTACTTGGAGGCTTTTTCGTATCTATTTCTTTCCTAAATTTTGTCACAATATAGAAAATTGAGCTAGCTTAACATGGGCGTTGGATTCGTGTCATTCTTAGCTATAAATCTAAATTAACGGAGGATTTAGTTTTAACATATCAAGTTGATCGACTGGCTAAAATGGTCATTTCAACCGGATCGATGAATCTCGTTGAGTAAAGGCTAGTAAATGAATTATAATGCATTGTATCACGCAGTTTGGGATAGATTGGATTATTCGGAAGCATTTCCGTATCTATTTGAGTCTGAAATTTTTTCATCGTTTAGAAAATTGAGCTAGCATAACGTGGGTGTTGGATTCATGTCATTCTGAGCTATAAATCAAAAGTTATGGACAATTCATAATGCGTGGCATCACGCAGTTTAGGATAGACTGGATTACATGGAGGCTTTGTCGTATCTATTTCATTGCTAAATTTTGACACAATATAGAAAATTGAGCTAGCTTAATGTGGGTGTTGGATTCATGTTATTCTGAGCTCTTAATCAAAAAGTATGAACAATTTAGTGCGGACATGTCCAATTGATCAGCCAGTTAAAATGATCATTCTAAACTGATCATTGGTGCTCATTGATTAAAACCTCATAAGTGAAGCATAATGAGTGGCATCATGCAGTTTGGGATATATTGGATTACTTGGAGGCTTTTTCATATCTATTTCATTCTTAAATTTTGAGAAAATATAGAAAATTGATCTAGTTCAACATGGGCATTTGATTCGTGTCATTTTGAGCTCTAAGTCTAAAGTTTCAGATGATTTACTTTTGATTTGTCAAGTTGATCTGCTAGCTAAAATGATCGTTCTAAACGGATCAATGGTTCTCATTAAGTAGAGGCTAATAAATGAATTATAATGCATAGTATCACGAAATTTGGGATAGATTGGATTATTTGGAAGCATTTTTGTACCTATTTGATTTAGAAATTTTTTCATAGTATAGAAATTTGAGCTAGCATAACGTGGGCGCTGGATTCATGTCATTCTAAGCTGTAAATCAAAAGTTACGGACGAATTAGTGTGTACATGTCAAGTTAATTGGCCAATTCAAATGATCATTCTAAGCTTATCACTGGTGCTCGTTGAGTAAAGGCTTATGAGTGAAGCATAATGCATGGCATCACGCAGTTTGGGATACATTGGATTACTTGGAGGCTTTGTCGTATCTATTTGAGTCTTTAATTTTGTCACATTATAGAAAATTGAGCTAGCATAGCGTGGGGTTTGGATTAATGTCATTATGATCTCTAAATCAAAAGTTATGGACAATTTAGTGCGGACATATCAAGTTGATCGGTAATTTAAACTGATCATTCTAAACTGGTCATTAGGGATCACTGATTAAAACCTCATAAATGAAGCATAATGCATGGCATCATGCAGTTTGGGATAGATTGGATTACTTGGAGGCTTGGTCATATCTATTTCATTCCTAAATTTTTTTCATAATATAGAAAGTAGAGCTAGTTTAACATGGCCGTTGATTCGTGTAATTTTGAGCTCTAAATCTAAAGTGAAGAAAAATTTAGTGTTGACATGTCAAGTTGATCGGCCAGCTAAATTGATCATTCTAAACGGATCAATTGTTCTCATTGAGTAAAGGCTAATAAATGAATTATAATGCATGACATCATGCAGTTTGGAAAGATTTGATTACTTGGAGGCTTTTTCGTATCTATTTCTTTCCTAAAGTTTGTCAAAATATAGAAAATTGAGCTAGCTTAACATGGGCATTGGATATTGTCATTCTGAGCTCTAAATCTAAATTGACGGACGATTTAGTGTTGACATATCAAGTTGATCGACTAGCTAAAATGATCATTTAAACCGGATTGATGAATCTCATTGAGTAAAGGCTAGTAAATGAATTATAATGCATGGTATCACACAGTTTGGGATAGATTGGATTATTTGGAAGCTTTGTCGTATCTATTTGAGTCCGAAATTTTGTCATAGTTTAGAAAATTGAGCTAGAATAACGTGGGTGTTGGATTCATGTCATTCTGAGCACTAAATCAAAAGTTACAGACGATTTAGTGCGGACATGTCAAGTTGATCGGCCAGTTAAAATGATCATTCTAAACTGATCATTGGTGCTCATTGATTAAAATCTCATAAGTGAAGCATAATGCATGGCATCATTCAGTTCGGGATATATTGGATTACTTGGAGGCTTTTTCGTATCTATTTCATTCCTAAAATTTGTGACAATATAGAAAATTGACCTAGTTTATCATGGGCGTTGGATTCTTGTCAAACTCAGCTCTAAATCTAAAGTGACGGATGATTTACTTTTGACATGTCAAGTTGATCGGCTAGCTAAAATTATCATTCTAAATGGATCAATCGTTCTCATTGAGTAAAAGCTAATAACTGAATTATAATGCATGGTATCATGCAATATGGGATAGATTGGATTACTTGGAAGCTTTGCGTATCTATTTGATTTTGAAATTTTTTTCATATTATAGAGAATTGAGCTAGCATAACGTGGGCGTTGGATTCATGTCATTCTAAGCTCTAAATCAAAAGTTACAGACGAATTAGTGTGGAAATTTCACGTTGATTGGCCAGTTCAAATGATCATTCTATGCTGATCTCTGGTGCTCATTGAGTAAGGGCTTATAAGTGAAGCATAATGCATGGCATCACAAAGTTTGGGATAGATTGATTACTTGGCGGCTTTGTCGTATTTATTTGAGTCTGAAATTGTGTCACATTAAACAAAATTGAGCTAAAATAACCTGGGCATTGGATTCATGTCATTCTGAGCTATAAATCAAACATTATGGACGATTTCGTGCGCAAATGTCAAGTTGATCGGCCAGTTAAAATGATCATTCAAAACTGATCATTGGGGCTCATTGATTAAAACCTCATAAGTGAAGCATAATGCATGACATCACGCAGTTTGGGATAGATTAGATTACTTGGACGCTTTGTTATATATATTTCATTCCTAAATTTTGTCACAATATAGAAAATTGAGCTAGCATAACATGGGCGTTGGATTCATTTCATTTTGAGCTCTAAATCAAAAGTGATGGACGATTTAGTGTGGACAAGTCCAGTTGATCGGCCAGTTAAAATGATCATTCTATACTGATCATTGGTGCTCATTGATTAAAACCTCATAAGTGATGCATAATGCATGGCATCATTCAATTAGGGATATATTTGATTACTTGGAGGCTTTTTCATATCTATTTCATTCCTAAATTTTGTCACAATATAGAAAATTGAGCTTGTTTAACATGGGCGTTGGATTCTTGTCATTCTGAGATCTAAATATAAAGTGACGGATGATTTACTTTTGACATGTCAAGTTGATCGGCTAGCTAAAATGATCATTTTAAACGTATCAATGGTTTTCATTGAGTAAATGCTAATAAATGAATTATAATGCATGCTATCACGCAATTTGGGATAGATTGGATTACTTGGAAGCTTTGCGTATCAATTTGAATTCGAATTTTTTTCATATTATAGAATATTTTGGTAGCATAACATCAGCGTTTGATTCATGTCATTCTAAGCTCTAAATCAAAAGTTACGGACGAATTAGTGTGGACAAGTGAAGTGGCTTGGCCAGTTCAAATGATCATTCTAAGGTGATCACTGGTGCTCATTGAGTAAAGTCTTATAAGTGAAGCATAATGCATGGCATCACGCAGTTTGGGATAGATTGGATTACTTGGAGGTTTTGTCGTATCTATTTGAGTACGAAATTTTTTTACAATATAGAAAATTGAGTGGATTCTGTCATTCTGAGCTCTTAATCTGAAGTGACGGATGATTTACTTTTGACATGTCAAGTTGATCGTGTAGCTAAAATTATAATTCTAAACGGATCAATGGTTGTCATTGAGTAAAAGCTAATAAATGAATTATAATGCATGGTATCACGCAATATGGGATAGATTGGATTACTTGGAAGCTTTGCGTATCTATTTAATATTGAAACTTTTTCATAGTATAGAAAATTGAGCTAGCATAACGTGGGCGTTGGATTCATGTCATTCTAAGCCCTAAATCAAAAGTTACGGAAGAATTAGTGTGGATATGTCAAGTTGATCAGTTCAAATGATCATTCTAAGCTGATCATTGATGCTCATTGAGTAAAGGCTTATAAGTGAAGCATAATGCATGGCATCACACAGTTTGGGATAAATTGGATTACTTGGAGGCTTTGTCATACTTATTTGAGTATGAAATTAGGCACATTTTAGAAAATTGAGCTAGCATAACCTGGGCGTTGGATTCATGTCATTCTGAGCTATAAATCAAAAGTTATGGACGATTTAGTGCGGACATGTCAAGTTGATCGGCCAGTTAAAATGATTATTCTAAACTGATCATGGGGCTCATTGATTAAAACCTCTCAAGTGAAGCATAATGCATTGCATCACGCAGTTCGGGATAGATTGGATTACCTGGAGGCTTTGCCGTATCTATTTCATTCCTAAATTTTGTCACAATATAGAAAATTGAGCTAGCATAACATGGGCGTTGGATTCATTTCATTTTGAGCTCTAAATCAAAAGTGATGGACGATTTAGTGTGGACAAGTCCAGTTGATCGGCCAGTTAAAATGATCATTCTATACTGATCATTGGTGCTCATTGATTAAAACCTCATAAGTGATGCATAATGCATGGCATCATTCAATTAGGGATATATTTGATTACTTGGAGGCTTTTCCATATCTATTTCATTCCTAAATTTTGTCACAATATAGAAAATTGAGCTAGTTTAACATGGGCGTTGGATTCTTATCATTCTGAAATCTAAATCTAAAGTGACGGATGATTTACTTTTGACATGTCAAGTTGATCGGCTAGCTAAAATGATCATTTTAAACGTATCAATGGTTTTCATTGAGTAAATGCTAATAAATGAATTATAATGCATGCAATCACGCAAGTTGGGATAGATTGGATTACTTGGAAGCTTTGCGTATCAATTTGATTTCGAATTTTTTTCATATTATAGAAAATTGTGCTAGCATAACATCAGCGTTTGATTCATGTCATTCTAAGCTCTAAATCAAAAGTCACAGAGGAATTAGTGTGGACAAGTGAAGTGGCTTGGCCAGTTCAAATGATCATTCTAAGGTGATCACTGGTGCTCATTGAGTAAAGTCTTATAAGTGAAGCATAATGCATGGCATCACGCAGTTTGGGATAGATTGGATTACTTGGAGGTTTTGTCGTATCTAATTGAGTACGAAATTTTGTTACATTTTAGAAAATTGAGCTAGCATAACTCAATCTTAAGTGTCATTTTGAGCTCTTAATCTAAAGTGACGGATGATTTACCTTTGACATGTCAAGTTGACCTGCTAGCTAAAATTATAATTCTAAACGGATCAATGGTTGTCATAAAGTAAAAGCTAATAAATGAATTATAATTCATGGTATCACGCAATATGGGATAGATTGGATTACTTGGAAGCTTTGCATATCTATTTAATATTGAAACTTTTTAATAGTATAGAAAATTGAGCTAGCATAACGTGGGCGTTGGTTTCATGTCATTCTAAGCCCTAAATCAAAACTTACGAACGAATTAGTGTGGATATGTCAAGTTGATCAGTTCAAATGATCATTCTAAGCTGATCACTGATGCTCATTGAGTAAAGGCTTATAAGTGAAGCATAATGCATGGCATCACGCAGTTTGGGATAAATTGGATTACTTGGAGGCTTTGTCATTCTTATTTGAGTATGAAATTTAGTCACATTTTAGAAATTGAGCTAGAATAACCTGGGCGTTGGATTCATGTCATTCTGAGCTATAAATCAAAAGTTATGGACGATTTAGTGCGGACATGTCAAGTTCATCGGCCAGTTAAAATGATTATTCTAAACTGATCATGGGGCTCATTGATTGAAACCTCTTAAGTGAAGCATAATGCATTGCATCACGCAGTTCGGGATAGATTGGATTACTTGGAGGCTTTGCCGTATCTCTTTCATTGCTAAATTTTGTCACAATATAGAAAATTGAGCTAGCATAACGTGGGCACTGGATTCATGTCATTCTGAGCTCTAAATCAAAAGTTATGGACGATTTAGTGCGGACATATCCAGTTGATCGGGAAGTTAAAATGATCATTCTAAACTGATCACAGGTGCTCATTGATTAAAACCTCATAAGTGAAGCATAATGCATGGCATCATTCAGTTTGAGATATATTGGATTACATGGAGGCTTTTTCGTATCTATTTCATTCCTAAATTTTGTCACAATATAGAAAATTGAGATAGTTTAACATGGGCGTTTGATTCTTGTCATTCTGAGCTCTAAATCTAAAGTGACGAATCATTTACTTTTGACATGTCAAGTTGATCGGCTAGCTAAAATGATCATTCTAAACGGATCAATGGTTCTCATTGAGTAAAAGCTAATAAATGAATTATAATGCATGGTATCATACAATTTGGGATAGATTGGATTACTTGGAAGCTTTGCGTATCTATTTGATTTCAAATTTTTTTCATATTATAGAAAATTGAGCTAGCATAACATGGACGTTGGATTCATGTCATTCTAAGCTCTAAATCAAAAGTTACGGACAAATTAGTGTGGAAATTTCACGTCGATTGGCCAGTTCAAATGATCATTCTATGCTGATCTCTGGTGCTCATTGAGTAAGGGCTTATAAGTGAAGCATAATGCATGGCATCACAAAGTTTGGGATAGATTGGATTACATGGTGGCTTTGTCGTATTTATTTGAGTCTGAAATTGTGTCACATTATACAAAATTGAGCTAGAATAACCTGGGCATTGGATTCATGTCATTCTGAGCTATAAATCAAAAGTTATGGACGATTTAGTGTGCAAATGTCAAGTTGATTGGCAAATTAAAATGATCATTCTAAACTGATCATTGGGGCTCATTGATTAAAACCTTACAAGTGAAGCATAATGCATGACATCACGCAGTTTGGCATAGATTAGATTACTTGGAGGCTTTGTCATATCTATTTCATTCCTAAATTTTGTCACAATATAGAAACTTGAGCTCGCATAACATGGGCGTTGGATTCATTTCATTTTGAGCTCTAAATCAAAAGTTATGGACGATTTAGTGCGGACAAGTCCAGTTGATCGGCCAGTTAAAATGGTCATTCTAAACTGATCATTGGTGCTCATTGATTAAAACCTCATAAGTGATGCATAATGCATGGCATCATTCAATTAGGGATATATTTGATTACTTGGAGGCTTTTTCGTATCTATTTCATTCCTAAATTTTGTCACAATATAGAAAATTGAGCTAGTTTAACATGGGCGTTGGATTCTTGTCATTCTGAAATCTAAATCAAAAGTGACAGATGATTTACTTTTGACATGTCAAGTTGATCGGCTAGCTAAAATGATCATTTTAAACGTATCAATGGTTTTCATTGAGTAAATGCTAATAAATGAATTATAATGCATGCAATCACGCAAGTTGGGATAGATTGGATTACTTGGAAGCTTTGCGTATCAATTTGATTTCGAATTTTTTTCATATTATAGAAAATTGTGCTAGCATAACATCAGCGTTTGATTCATGTCATTCTAAGCTCTAAATCAAAAGTCACAGAGGAATTAGTGTGGACAAGTGAAGTGGCTTGGCCAGTTCAAATGATCATTCTAAGGTGATCACTGGTGCTCATTGAGTAAAGTCTTATAAGTGAAGCATAATGCATGGCATCACGCAGTTTGGGATAGATTGGATCACTTGGAGGTTTTGTCGTATCTATTTGAGTACGAAATTTTTTTACAATATAGAAAATTGAGCTAGCATAACTCAATCTTAAGTGTCATTCTGAGCTCTTAATCTGAAGTGACGGATGATTTACTTTTGACATGTCAAGTTGATCGTGTAGCTAAAATTATAATTCTAAACGGATCAATGGTTGTCATTGAGTAAAAGCTAATAAATGAATTATAATGCATGGTATCACGCAATATGGGATAGATTGGATTACTTGGAAGCTTTGCGTATCTATTTAATATTGAAACTTTTTCATAGTATAGAAAATTGAGCTAGCATAACGTGGGCGTTGGATTCATGTCATTCTAAGCCCTAAATCAAAAGTTACGGAAGAATTAGTGTGGATATGTCAAGTTGATCAGTTCAAATGATCATTCTAAGCTGATCATTGATGCTCATTGAGTAAAGGCTTATAAGTGAAGCATAATGCATGGCATCACACAGTTTGGGATAAATTGGATTACTTGGAGGCTTTGTCATACTTATTTGAGTATGAAATTAGGCACATTTTAGAAAATTGAGCTAGC
>JAENJI010001544.1:0-11932 GCA_018901935.1 Pugionium cornutum | reverse complement strand
ATGCATGGCATCACGCATTTTGGGATGAATTGGTTTACATGGAGGCTTTGTGTATCTATTTGAGTCTGAAATTTTGTCACAATATAGAAAATTGAGCTAGCATAACGTGGGCGTTGGATTCTTGTCATTCTGAGCACTAAATCAAAAGTTACAGACGATTTAGTGCGGACATGTCAAGTTGATTGGTCAGTTCAATGATCATTCTAAGCTGATCATTGGTGCTTATTGAGTAACGGCTTATAAGTGAAGCATAATGCATGGCATCACGCAGTTTTAGATAGATTGGTTTACTTGGAGGCTTTGTCGTATCTATTTCAGTCTGAAATTTTGTCACAATATAGAAAATTGAGCTAGCATAACGTGGGCGTTGGATTCATGTCATTCTGTAAATCAAAAGTTCTGACGATTTAGTGCGGACATGTCAAGTTGATTGGTCAGTTCAAATGATCATTCTAAGCTGATCATTGGTGCTTATTGAGTAACGGCTTATAAGTGAAGCATAATGCATGGCATCACGCAGTTTTAGATAGATTGGTTTACTTGGAGGCTTTGTCGTATCTATTTCAGTCTGAAATTTTGTCACAAAATAGAAAATTGAGCTACCATAACGTGGGCGCGGATTCATGTTATTCTGAGCACTAAATCAAAAGTTACAGATGATTTAGTGCGGACGTGTCAAGTTGATAGGACAGTTCAAAAGATCATTCTAAGCGGATCATTGGTGCTCATTGAGTAAAAACTTATAAGTGTAGCATAATGCATGGCATCTCTCAGTTTCGGATAGATTGGATCACTTGGAGGCTTTGTCGTATCTATTTGAGTCAGAAAAATTGTCAGAGTATAGAAAATTGAGCTAGCATAACATGGGCGTTGGATTCATGTCATTCTGAGCTCTAAATCAAAAGTTTCAGACAATTTAGTGCGGACATGTCAAGTTGATTGGTCAGTTCAAATGATCATTCTAAGCTGATCATTGGTGCTTATTGAGTAACGGCTTATAAGTGAAGCATAATGCATGGCATCACGTAGTTTTAGATAGATTGGTTTACTTGGAGGCTTTGTCGTATTTATTTGAGTCTGAAAAATTGTCATAGTATAGAAAATTGAGCTAGCATAACGTGGGCGTTGGATTCATGTCATTCTGAGCACTAAATCAAAAGTTACAGACGATTTAGTGCGGACATGTCAAGTTGATTGGTCAGTTCAAATGATCATTCTAAGCTGATCATTTGTGCTCATTGAGTAAAGGCTTATAAGTGAAGCATAATGCATGGCATCACGCAGTTTGGGATAAATTCGTTTACATGGAGGCTTTGTTGTATCTATTTGAGTCTGAAATTTTGTCACAATATACAAAATTGAGCTAGCATAATGTTGGCGTTGGATTCATGTCATTCTGATCTCTAAATCAAAAAGTTAGAGGCGATTTAGTGCGAATTTTTCAAGTTGATTGGACAGTTCAAATGATCATTCTAAGCTGATCATTGGTGCTTATTGAGTAACGCTTATAAGTAAGCATAATGAATGGCATCACGCAGTTTTGGATAGATTGGTTTACTTGAAGGCTTTGTCGTATCTATTTGAGTCTGAAATTTTGTCACAATATAGAAAATTGAGCTAGCATAACGTGGCGTTGGATTCATGTCATTCTGAGCTCTAAATCAAAAGTTATAGATTTATTTAGTGCACATGTCAAGTTGATTACAGTTCAAATGATCATTCTAAGCTGATCATTGGTGCTCATTGAGTAACGGCTTATAAGTGAAGCATAATGCATGGAATCACACAGTTTTAGATAGGTTGGTTTACTTGGAGGCTTTGTCGTATCTATTTGAGTCTGAAAAATAGTCACAATATAGAAAATTGAGCTAGCATAACGTGGGCGTTGGATTCATATCATTTTGAGCTCTAAATGAAAAGTTACAGGTGATTTAGTGCAGAATTTTCAAGTTGATTGGACAGTTCAAATGATCATTCTAAGTTGATCATTGGTGCTTATTAAGTAACGGCTTAGAAGTGAGCATAATGCATGGCATCACGCAGTTTTGGAAAGATTGGTTTACTTGAAGGCTTTGTCGTATCTATTTGAGTCCAAAATTTTGTCACAATATAGAAAATTGAGCTAGCATAACGTTGGCGTTGGATTCATGTCATTCTAAGCACTAAATCAAAAGTTACAGATGATTTAGTGCGGACATGTAAAGTTGATTGGTCAGTTCTATTGATCATTCTAAGCTGATCATTGGTGCTTATTGAGTAACGGCTTATAAGTGAAGCATAATGCATGGCATCACGCAGTTTTAGATAGATTGGTTTACATGGAGGCTTTGTCGTATCCATTTGAGTCTGAAACTTTGTCACAATATAGGAAATTGAGCTAGCATAACGTTGCCGTTGGATTCATGTCATTCTGAACTCTAAATCAAAAGTTACAAACGATTTAGTGCGGATATGTCATGTTGATTGGTCAGTTCAAATGATCAATCTAAGTTGACCATTGGTGCTCATTGAGTAGAGTCTTATAAGTGAAGCATAATGCATGGAATCACGCAGTTTGGGATAGATTGGTTTACTAGGAAGCTTTTTCGTATCTGTTTGAGTCTAAAATTTTGTTACAATATAGAAAATTCAGCTAGCATAACGGGGGCGTTGGATTCATATCATTCTGAGCTCTAAATCAAAAGTTATAGATGATTTCGTACAGACATATCAACTTGATTAGTCATTTCAAATGATCATTCTAAGCTGATCATTGATGCTCATTGAGTAAAGGCCTATCAGCAAAGCATAATGCATGGCATATCGCAGTTTGGGATATATTAGATTACTTGGAGGCTTCGTCGTATCTATTTGAGTCTGAAAAACTGTCATAGTATAGAAAATAGAGCTAGCATAACGTGGGCGTTGGATTCATGTCATTCTGAGCCCTAAATCAAAAGTTACAGACGATTTAGTGCGGACAGGTCAAGTTGATTGGTCAGTTCAAATGATCATTCTAAGCTGATCATCGGTGCTCATTGAGTAAAGGCTTATAAGTGAAGCATAATGCATGGCATCACGCAATTTGGGATAATTTGGTTTACATGGAGGCTTTGTCGTCGTATCTATTTGAGTCTGAAATTTTGCCACAAAATAGAAAATTGAGCTAGCATAACGTGGGCGTTGGATTCATGTCATTCTGAGCTCTAATTCAAAAGTTACAGGCGATTTAGTGCGGATTTGTCAAGTTGATTGGACAGTTCAAATGATCATTCTAAGCTGATCATTGGTGCTTATTGAGTAACGGCTTATAAGTTAAGCATAATGCATGGCATCACGCAGTTTTAGATAGATTGGTTTACTTGGAGGCTTTGTCGTATCTATTTGAGTTTAAAATTTTGTCACAATATAGAAAATTTAGCTAGCATACCGTTGGCGTTGGATTCGTGTCATTCTGACCACTAAATCATAAGTTACAGACGATTTAGTGCGGACATGTCAAGTTTATTGGTCACTTCAAAATGATCATTTTAAGCTGATCATTGGTGCTCATTGAGTAAAGGCCTATAAGCAAAGCATAATGCATGGCATATCGCAGTTTGGGATATATTAGATTACTTGGAGGCTTCGTCGTATCTATTTGACTCTGAAAAACTGTCATAGTATAGAAAATTGAGCTAGCATAACGTGGGTGTTGGATTCATGTCATTCTGAGCTTTAAATCAGAAGTTACGGACGATTTAGAGAGTTCATGTCTGTTAATTGGTGAGTTCAAATGATCATTGTAAGCTGATCATTGCTGCTCGTTGAGTAAAGGCTTATAAGTGAAGCATAACGCATAGCATCACACAATTTTGGATAGATTGGTTTACTTGGATGCTTTGTCTTATCTATTTGAGTCTGAAATTTTTTCACAATATAGAAAATTGAGCTATCATATCGTGGGCGTTGGATTCATATCATTATGAGCTCTAAATCAAAAGTTACAGGTGATTTAGTGCGGAATTTTCAAGTTGATTGGACAGTTCAAATGATCATTCTAAGATGTTCATTGGTGCTTATTAAGTAACGGCTTATAAGTGAGTATAATGGACGCCATCACGCAGTTTTGGATAGGTTGGTTTACTTGAAGGCTTTGTCGTGTCTATTTGAGTCTAAATTTTTTTCACAATATAGAAAATTGAACTAGCATAACGTGGGCGTTAGATTAATGTCATTCTGAGCTCTAAATAAAAATTTACAGACGATTTAGTGCGGACAGGTCAAGTTGATTGGTCAGTTCAAATGATCATTCTAAGCTGATCATTGGTGCTCATTGAGTAACGGCTTATAAGTTAAGCATAATGCATGGCATCACGCTGTTTTGGATAGATTGGTTTACTTGGAGGCTTTGTCGTATATATTTGAGTCTAAAATTTTGTCACAATATAGAAAATTTAGCTAGCATAACGTTGGCGTTGGATTCATGTCATTATGAGCACTAAATCAAAAGTTACAGAAGATTTAGTGCCAACATGTCAAGTTGATTGGTCAGTTCAAATGATCATTCTAAGCTCATCATTGGTGCTTATTGAGTAACGGCTTACAAGTTAAGCATAAAGCATGGCATCATGCAGTTTTGGAAATATTGGTTTACTTGGAGGCTCTGTCGTATCTATTTGAATCTAAAATTTTGTCACAATATAGAAAATTGAGCAAGCATAACGTTGGCGTTGGATTCATGTCATTCTGAGCACTAAATCATAAGTTACAGACGATTTAGTGCGGACATGTCAAGTTGATTGGACACTTTAAATGATCATTCTAAGTTGATCGTTGGTGCTTATTAAGTAACGGCTTATAAGTGAGCATAATGCATGACATCACGCAGTTTTGGATAGATTGCTTGACTTGAAGGCTTCGTCGTATCTATTCAAGTCTAATATTTTGTCACAATATAGAAAATTGAGCTAGCATAACATGGGCGTTGGGTTCATGTCATTCTGAGCACTAAATCAAAAGTTACGGACGATTTAGTGCCGACATGTCAAGTTGATTGGTCAGTTCAAATGATCATTCTAAGCTCATCATTGGTGCTTATTGAGTAACGGCTTACAAGTTAATCATAATGCATGGCATCACGCAGTTTCGGATAGATTGGTTTACTTGGAGGCTTTGTCGTATCTATTTGAGCTAGCATAACGTGGGCGCTGGATTCATGTCATTCTGAGCACTAAATCAAAAGTTACAAACGATTTAGTGCGGATATGTCATGTTGATTGGTCAGTTCAAATGATCAATCTAAGTTGACCATTGGTGCTCATTGAGTAGAGTCTTATAAGTGAAGCATAATGCGTGGCATCACGTAGTTTGGGATAGATTGGTTTACTAGGAAGCTTTTTCGTATCTGTTTGAGTCCAAAATTTTGACACAATATAGAAAATTGGGCTAGCATAACGGGGTCGTTGGACTCATATCATTCTGAGCTCTAAATCAAAAGTTACGGATGACTTCGTGCGGACATGTCAACTTGATTAGTCATTTCAAATGATCATTCTAAGCTGATCATTGGTGCTCATTGAGTAAAGACCTATAAGCAAAGCATAATGCATGACATATCGCAGTTTGGGATATAATAGATTACTTGGAGGCTTCGTCGTATCTATTTGAGTCTGAAAAACTGTCATAGTATAGAAAATTGAGCTAGCATAACGTGGGTGTTGGATTCATGTCATTCTGAGCTTTAAATCAGAAGTTACGGACGATTTAGAGCGTTCATGTCAGCTAATTGGTCAGTTCAAATGATCATTGTAAGCTGATCATTGCTGCTCGTTGAGTAAAGGCTTATAAGTGAAGCATAACGCATGGCATCACACAATTTTGGATAGATTGGTTTACTTGGAAGCTTTGTCGTATCTATTTAAGTCTGAAATTTTTTCACAATATAGAAAATTGAGTTATCATAACGTGGGCGTTGGATTCATATCATTCTGAGCTCTAAATGAAACGTTACAGGTGATTTAGTGCAGAATTTTCAAGTTGATTGGACAGTTCAAATGATCATTCTAAGTTGATCATTGGTGCTTATTAAGTAACGGCTTATAAGTGAGCATAATGCATGACATCACGCAGTTTTGGATAGATTGGTTTACTTGAAGGCTTTGTCGTATCTATTTGAGTCTAATATTTTGTCACAATATAGAAAATTGAGTTAGCATAACGTGGGCCTTGGGTTCATGTCATTCTGAGCACTAAATCAAAAGTTACAGAAGATTTAGTGCCGACATGTCAAGCTGATTGGTCAGTTCAAATGATCATTCTAAGCTCATCATTGGTGCTTAATGAGTAACGGCTTACAAGTTAAGCATAAAGCATGGCATCACGCAGTTTTTGAAATATTGGTTTACTTGGAGGCTCTGTCGTATCTATTTGAGTCCAAAATTTTGTCACAATATAGAAAATTGAGCTAGCATAACGTTGGCGTTGGATTCATGTCATTCTAAGCACTAAATCAAAAGTTACAGATGATTTAGTGCGGACATGTCAAGTTGATTGGTCAGTTCTATTGATCATTCTAAGCTGATCATTGGTGCTTATTGAGTAACGGCTTATAAGTGAAGCATAATGCATGGCATCACGCAGTTTTAGATAGATTGGTTTACATGGAGGCTTTGTCGTATCCATTTGAGTCTGAAACTTTGTCACAATATAGGAAATTGAGCTAGCATAACGTTGGCGTTGGATTCATGTCATTCTGAACTCTGAATTAAAAGTTACAAACGATTTAGTGCGGATATGTCATGTTGATTGGTGAGTTCAAATGATAAATCTAAGTTGACCATTGGTGCTCATTGAGTAGAGTCTTATAAGTGAAGCATAATGCGTGGCATCACGTAGTTTGGGATAGATTGGTTTCTAGGAAGCTTTTTCGTATCAGTTTGAGTCTAAAATTTTGTCACAATATAGAAAATTGAGCTAGCATAACGGGGGTGTTGGATTCATATCAATCTGAGCTCTAAATCAAAAGTTATGGATGATTTCGTGTGGACATGTCAACTTGATTAGTCAAATCAAATGATCATTCTAAGCTGATCATTGGTGCTCATTGAGTAAAGGCCTATAGCAAAGCATAATGCATGGCATATCGCAGTTTGGGATATATTAGATTACTTGGAGGTTTCGTCGTATCTAATTGAGTCTGAAAAACTGTCATATTATAGAAAATTGAGCTAGCATAACGTGGGTGTTGGATTCATGTCATTCTGAGCTTTAAATCAGAAGTTACGGACGATTTAGAGCGTTCATGTCAATTAATTGGTCAGTTTAAATGATCATTGTAATCTTATCATTGCTGCTCGTTGAGTAAAGGCTTATAAGTGAAGCATAACGCATGGCATCACACAGTTTTGGATAGATTGGCTTACTTGGAAGCTTTGTCGTATCTAGTTGAGTCTGAAATTTTTTCACAATATAGAAAATTGAGCTAGCATAACGTGGGCGTTGGATTCATGTCATTTTGAGCTCTAATTCAAAAGTTACAGGCGATTTAGTGCGGACTGGTCAAGTTGATTGGACAGTTCAAATGATCATTCTAAGCTGATCATTGGTACTTATTAAGTAACGGCTTATAAGTGAGCATAAAGCATGGCATCATGTAGTTTTGGATAGATTGCTTTACTTGAAAGCTTTGTCGTATCTATTTGAGTCAGATATTTTGTCTCAATATAGAAAATTGAGCTACCATACCGTGGGCGTTTGGTTCATGTCATTCTGAGCACTAAATCAAAAGTTACGGACGATTTAGTGCCGACATGTCAAATTGATTGGTCAGTTCAAATGATCATTCTAAGCTGATCATTGGTGCTTATTGAGTAACGGCTTATCAGTTAAGCATAATGCATGGCATCACGCAGTTTTGGATAGATTGGTTTACTTGGAGGCTTTGTCGTATCTATTTGACTCTAAAATTTTGTCACAATATAGAAAATTTAGCTAGCATAACGTTGGCGTTGAATTCATGTCATTCTGAGCACTAAATCATAAGTTACAGACGATTTAGTGCGGACATGTCAAGTTGATTGGACACTTTAAATGATCATTCTAAGTTGATCGTTGGTGCTTATTAAGTAACGGCTTATAAGTGAGCATAATGCATGACATCACGCAGTTTTGGATAGATTGCTTGACTTGAAGGCTTCGTCGTATCTATTCAAGTCTAATATTTTGTCACAATATAGAAAATTGAGCTAGCATAACATGGGCGTTGGGTTCATGTCATTCTGAGCACTAAATCAAAAGTTACAGACGATTTAGTGCCGACATGTCAAGTTGATTGCTCAGTTCAAATGATCATTCTAAGCTCATCATTGGTGCTTATTGAGTAACAGCTTACAAGTTAAGCATAATGCATGGCATCACGTAGTTTTGGAAAGATTGGTTTACTTGGAGTCTTTGTCGTATCTATTAGAGTCTAAAATTTTGTCACAATATAGAAAATTGAGCTAGCATAATGTTGGCGTTGGATTCATGTCATTCTGAGCACTAAATCAAAAGTTACAGAGGATTTAGTCCGGATATGTCAAGTTGATTGGTCAGTTCAAATGATCATTCTAAGCTGATCATTGGTGCTTTTTGACTAACGGCTTATAAGTGAAGCATAATGCATGGCATCACGCAGTTTTAAATAGATTGGTTTACTTGGAGGCTTTGTCGTATCAATTTGAGTCTGAAACTTTGTCACAATATAGAAAATTGATCTAGCATAACGTTGGCATTGGATTCATGTCATTCTGAACTCTAAATCAAAAGTTACAAACGATTTAGTGCGGATATGTCATGTTGATTGGTCAGTTCAAATGATCAATCTAAGTTGACCATTGGTGCTCATTGAGTAAAGTCTTATAAGTGAAGCATAATGCATGACATCACGCAGTTTGGGATAGATTGGTTAACTAGGAAGCTTTTTCGTATCTGTTTGAGTCTAAAATTTTGTCATAATATAGAAAATTCAGCTAGCATAACGTGGGCATTGGATTCATATCATTCTGAGCTCTAAATCAAAAGTTACAGACGATTTAGTGCGGACAGGTCAAGTTGATTGGTCATTTCAAATGATCATTCTAAGGTGATCATTGGTGCTCATTGAGTAAAGCCTTATAAGTGAAGCATAATGCATGGCATCACGCACATTGGGATAAACTGGTTTACATGGAGGTTTTGTAATATCTATTTGAGTATGAAATTTTGTCACAAAATAGAAAATTGAGTTAGCATAACGTGGGTGTTGGATTCATGTCATTCTGAGTCTTAAATCAAAAGTTACAGACGAGTTAGTGCAGACATGTCAAGTTAATTGTTCACTTCAAAATGATCACTCTAACCTTATCATTGGTGCTTATTGAGTAACGGCTTATAAGTTTAGCATCATGCATGGCATCACACAGTTTTGGATTGATTGGTTTACTTGGAGGCTTCCTCGCAACTATTTGTGTCTAAAATTTTGTCACAATATAATAAATTGAGCTAGCATAATGTCGGCGCTGGATTCATGTCATTCTGAGCACTAAATCAAAAGTTTTAAACGATTTAGTGCGGATATGTCATGTTGATTGGTCAGATCAAATGATCAATCTAAGTTGACCATTAGTGCTCATTCAGTAAAGTCTTATAAGTGAAGCATAATGCATGACATCACGCAGTTTGGGATAGATTGGTTAACTAGGAAGCTTTTTCGTATCTGTTTGAGTCTAAAATTTTGTCACAATATAGAAAATTGAGCTAGCATAACGTGGGCGTTGGATTCATATCATTCTGAACTCTAAATCAAAAGTTATAGGTGATTTAGTGCGGAATTTTCAAGTTGATTAGACAGTTCAAATGATCATTCTATGCTGATCATTGGTGCTTACTAAGTAACGGCTTATAAGTGAGCATAATGCATGGCATCACGCAGTTTTGGATAGATTGGTTTACTTGAAGGCTTTGTCGTATCTATTCAAGTCTAATATTTTGTCACAATATAGAAAATTGAGCTAGCATAACATGGGCGTTGGGTTCATGTCATTCTGAGCACTAAATCAAAAGTTACGGACGATTTAGTGCCGACATGTCAAGTTGATTGGTCAGTTCAAATGATCATTCTAAGCTCATCATTGGTGCTTATTGAGTAACGGCTTACAAGTTAATCATAATGCATGGCATCACGCAGTTTCGGATAGATTGGTTTACTTGGAGGCTTTGTCGTATCTATTTGAGCTAGCATAACGTGGGCGCTGGATTCATGTCATTCTGAGCACTAAATCAAAAGTTACAAACGATTTAGTGCGGATATGTCATGTTGATTGGTCAGTTCAAATGATCAATCTAAGTTGACCATTGGTGCTCATTGAGTAAAGTCTTATAAGTGAAGCATAATGCATGACATCACGCAGTTTGGGATAGATTGGTTAACTAGGAAGCTTTTTCGTATCTGTTTGAGTCTAAAATTTTGTCATAATATAGAAAATTGAGCTAGCATAACGTGGGCATTGGATTCATATCATTCTGAGCTCTAAATCAAAAGTTACAGACGATTTAGTGCGGACAGGTCAAGTTGATTGGTCATTTCAAATGATCATTCTAAGGTGATCATTAGTGCTCATTGAGTAAAGCCTTATAAGTGAAGCATAATGCATGGCATCACGCACATTGGGATAAACTGGTTTACATGGAGGTTTTGTAATATCTATTTGAGTATGAAATTTTGTCACAAAATAGAAAATTGAGTTAGCATAACGTGGGCGTTGGATTCATGTCATTCTGAGTCTTAAATCAAAAGTTACAGACGAGTTAGTGCAGACATGTCAAGTTAATTGTTCACTTCAAAATGATCACTCTAACCTTATCATTGGTGCTTATTGAGTAACGGCTTATAAGTTTAGCATCATGCATGGCATCACACAGTTTTGGATTGATTGGTTTACTTGGAGGCTTCCTCGCAACTATTTGTGTCTAAAATTTTGTCACAATATAATAAATTGAGCTAGCATAACGTCGGCGCTGGATTCATGTCATTCTGAGCACTAAATCAAAAGTTTTAAACGATTTAGTGCGGATATGTCATGTTGATTGGTCAGATCAAATGATCAATCTAAGTTGACCATTAGTGCTCATTCAGTAAAGTCTTATAAGTGAAGCATAATGCATGACATCACGCAGTTTGGGATAGATTGCTTTACTAGGAAGCTTTTTCGTATCTGTTTGAGTCTAAAATTTTGTCACAATATAGAAAATTGAGCTAGCATAACGTGGGCATTGGATTTTATCATTCTGAGCTCTAAATCAAAAGTTATGGATGATTTAGTGCGGACATGTCAAGTTGATTAGTCATTTCAAATGATCATTCTAAGCTGATCATTGGTGCTCATTGAGTAAAGGCCTATAAGCAAAGCATAATGCATGGCATATCGCAGTTTGGGATATATTGGATTACTTGGAGGCTTCGTCGTATCTATTTGAGTATGAAAAACTGTCATAGTATAGAAAATTGAGCTAGCATAACGTGGGTGTTGGATTCATGTCATTCTGAGCTTTAAAATAGAAGTTACGGACGATTTAGAGCGTTCATTTCAAGTTAATTGGTCAGTTCAAATGATCATTGTAAGCTGATCATTGCTGCTCGTTGAGTAAAGGCTTATTAGTGAAGCATAACACATGGCATCACACAGTTTTGGATAGATTTGTTTACTTGGAGGCTTTGTCGAATCTATTTGAGTCTGAAATTTTGTCACAATATAGAAAATTGAGCTAGCATAACGTGGGCGTTGGATTCATATCATTCTGAACTCTAAATCAAAAGTTATAGGTGATTTAGTGCGGAATTTTCAAGTTGATTAGACAGTTCAAATGATCATTCTATGCTGATCATTGGTGCTTACTAAGTAACGGCTTATAAGTGAGCATAATGCATGGCATCACGCAGTTTTGGATAGATTGG
>JAENJI010001543.1:0-13018 GCA_018901935.1 Pugionium cornutum | reverse complement strand
AAGGTACTCAGGACCCTCAGGACGGTCTTGCTCAGCTCTCACGTGCCTTATGGCCTGGAATCTCACCGGTCTTTCCACGCGCTCCAACCTCTCGCCTATGGATGCGAGTTGTGTTTGGAGTGTGGTGAACATGACCATCATGGCTTCGGTTGCTTCTCTATTTTCTTCTCTCATGGTGCTACAAAGAAAGAAGACAAGTTAGGATGCTCCTAAATTGTTAGGAGGGTTTTCTTTTTATAAGGGGTTCGAAAAAATGCAAAAAGGAAAAATCCTAAGGAAAGGAAATTCGAATAAAAGGAAAAAGGAAACTTCCTAGACAACTTGTGCTAGCTGTCCAATTCGAAATCTTTTGGGTATTTTCCTATTTTCTTTTCTTTTCTTTTTGTTTTCTTTGAAATTTAACTTAAAATTAATGGAAATATGAATTAAACAAAAAGGAAAACGTGAATGGCAATGCAAAAGTGAATCTAAACCCTAGTGATACACGTAGAAGGCTAGATGCACTCGGTTTGAGTTTGATGTTATTTTTTGATTTTGAATGAATTTAAACTAATGCAAGAACTCACAAGCAAAGGATAGAAACAACTGGTTTATTTTAGCTCTGATCAAAATGATACAAGCCTGATTCAAGGCTTATATGCTGGGCTGTTTGAGAAGATTAGGTGAGAAACTGACCTTAGGCTTCTTGGATAGGGGTTTTTGGGTTGGTATTCGATGGAAAGGTGAAGTGAACAACACGAGGGGTGATGAACCTCGTGATAAATCACAAACTTAGAGCTAGGAGGGCTGGTCTCAACTAGATTCTAAGCGCACAAGCTTCTTGAGAGAAAACTTGTTGGGGAAAAAGTTCTATCTTTATTAATATCAAAAGGTTGTCGAACTACAATGCTGGAAGGAGCCTTATTAATATGCTCGACAGCTTGACCTTCTAGGGTCGACCCAAATAAGAAAAGGAAAACTTACAAAAGTGCACAAAGGAAAAGATACAAAAGTGTATAATCAAAAAGGACCTATTCCTAAAATGTTTTTTACTCAATAAAAGTAAATATTCTAGATCCTACCCTGCAAAACAGAAAGAGGCATATATTCGAATTGAAACTTACCTTATCTTACCTCATGGCCAAGAAATGGAAGGTGGCCGTCCTTGTGGCATGCACGCGCCTTGCTCCCAGTCTTCGACTTGGAGTAGGGTTAAGAATCTTTGGACCCTGACCTCTCTTGCCACTAAAGCCCAAGTCTCTGATGTCCTTGTGTTGTTGAGAAGCCATTGGACTCTACTTTGCACTTCTGGCCCATTGTCCTTAGTCGATCTTCCTCTAGGAGCTTGTCAACCCATAAGCTAAATTTGTGGAAGAGTGCCCTTGATCTGCTTCTTGTCATTGCTCCTTGAGGTACCACTGGTGTAGAGACTTCCTCTAGGTGCATGTCCTGGAGCTGGTAGCTCATCTGGTCCGAGTCTTCTTGTGTGGAAGTGAAAATGCGCGTTTACTCGGCTAGATCGGCTGTACCGGCTGGATTGTGCGAGGTACTGGCCGGAATGCCTTCAGGACCGCCAAGTTGATCCCGGAGTCGGTGGCATCCAGAGGGACCGGGGTGTCATCAGTCACCACCAAGTGTGCCGGAAGCTTGGGCCTCCGCCGCAATGTTGACCGTCTGTCCTATAGGTCGAGGGTCCTGTTCCCGGCAGTCAGATGGTCCTTGTCTCGGCAAGCTTCCTGGTCGGCCAGTCTGGTCTCCTGGCTGGATGTACGACCTGATGTCCTCATCATCCCCCTTCAGTAGGTTTTGTCCTCAAAACTGGATCATCTGCATGGAAAGGAGCCAAGTCAGTAACATTGAACGTATTGGACACATTAAACTCACCTGGAAGCTCGATCCGGTAGGCGTTGTTGTTGATCCTCTCGAGCACTCTGAAGGGTCCATCTCCTCTTGGTGCTAGCTTGGAACTCTTAGGTTTGGGAACCTCTCCTGCCGTAGGTGTAGCCACACCCAATCGCCTGGTTGAAAGATCACCTCCTTTCTTCCTTTGTTGGCATGAGTCACGTACTGTCCCGTCCTCTTCTCCAAGTTCTCTGCTACCTTCTGGTGTAACCTCCTTATGAACTCTGCTTTGGATGCTCCGTTGAGGTTGGTCATCTCGGCTGGTAGTGGTGTTTGCTCCAATGGGGAGAGGGTTGAAGTCAGATACCACTTCAAATGGTGTCTTCTTATTGCTGAGTGCACGCTGGTAAACATGAATGGCAGGCACTCCACCCAAGTCTTTAGGTTCTTCCCTAGTGTAGTCTGAGAAGAGTTGATAGTGTCCTGAACTTCAGTTTGGCCATCGGTTTGAGGATGGCAGGTGGTAGAGAAGAGTAGCTTCATGCCTAGCTTTCTCCAAAGGGTCCTCCAGAAATGGCTGGAACTTGGTGTCCCTATCTGATGATGGTCCTTGGCACTCCATGAAGCTGCATTATCTCTGAAGAACAGCTCAGCTGTTTGTGGCATCATTGACATTGGCACATGGATGAAGTGTGCCATCTTGGAGAATCTGTTCACCACTACAAAGATTGCATCTTTGTGGTTGATCTTGGGCAGACCTAGAAAAAGTCCATTGAGATGTCCACCCATGGATGTGTAGGTATGGGCAGTGGAGATACAACCCGTGAGGTTGCACTCGGGACTTTGCCTTCTTGCAAGTGGTGCATCTTGCACAATGAGCTTCTACTGTCCTCTTGATGTGTGGCCAGTAGAAGTGCTCCTTGACCACTGCTAGAGTCTTGTCGACACCAAAGTGGCCCATGAGTCCTCCTCCATGAGCTTCTCGGATGATAAGCTCCCTAAGTGATCCTTGTGGTATGCACAGCCTTCTTTCTCCGAACAAGAATCCCTCATGGATGTAGAATTTGCCATGACTCCCTGTGCTACACTCCTTGTAGCTCTCAGCAAGGTCAGGATCATCCTTGTATAGATCCTTGATGTGCTCGAATCCTAGGACCTTTGCTCCATGGTTGATATCAAGGCAAACCTCCTTGATAGTGCATCGGCTACCACATTGTCTTTGCCCTTCTTGTACTTGATGATGTACGGAAAGGTCTCTATGAACTCCATCCACCTGGCATGTCTCCTCTTGAGATTGGTTTGCCCTCTGAGGTGTTTGAGAGTCTCATGATCAGTGTGGATCAAAAACTCCTTGGACAGCAAGTAATGCTGCCATGTCTCCAATGCTCGGACAAGGGCATAAAGCTCTTTGTCGTAAGTGGGGTAGTTCAGTGAGGCACCACCTAGATTCTCACTGAAATATGCCACTGGTCTCTCTCCTTGGGTTAGCACTGCTCCTATGCCTATTCCAGGCATCACACTCCACTTCAAACGCCTTGTTGAAGTCGGGCAGGACTAGCACTGGTGCGGCGGCTGTCCTTCAAGGCCTGAATGCCTTCTCCTGATCCCCAGCTGAATCCCACGTTCTCTTCACTACTGCCGTCAATGGTGAGGCAATACTGCTGAAGTTGGGCACGAATCTCCTATAGAAGCTGGCCAGTCCGTGGAAGCTTACTTGGCTGATGTTGCCTGGTGTTGGCCATTCTTGTATGGCTCGAATCTTCTTCATCAACCTGTAGGCCCTGTGAACTTACAACAAAACCTAAAAGACAAGCTTATCAGTAAAAGGTGCACTTCTTGAGATTGGCATAAAGCTCTTCTTGTCGAAGGGTTTTGGGTACCATCTCAAGATGTGTGAGGTGTCTCAGAGGCACTTACTATAAATTAAGATGTCATCAAAGTAAACAACTACAAACTTACTGATGTACGCCCTAAGAACTTGGTTCATAAGGCATGAAGGTGCTTGGGGCATTAGTCAAGCCGAATGGCATGACTGTCCACTCGTAGAGCCCTTGCTTTGTCTTGAAAGCAGTCTTCCACTCATCACCTTCCTTCATTCTTACCTGGTGGTATCCACTTTTGAGGTCTATCTTGAAGAAGACCGTGGCTCCACTCAGCTCATCTAGCATGTCATCCAGTCGTGGTATGGGATGCCTATACTTGACCGTGATGTTGTTGATGGCTCGGCAGTCCACACACATGCGCCAAGTCCCATCCTTCTTGGGCACTAGCAGCACTGGTACAGCACATGGACTGAGGCTCTCTTGAACATATCCTTTCTCCAGGAGCTCCTTGACTTGCTTCTCAAGCTCCTTGGACTCCTCTGGACTCATCCGGTAGGCTGGCCGGTTGGGCAGGGCTGCTCCGGGCACTAGATCAATCTGGTGTTCTATGCCACGTAAAGGAGGTAAGCCTGCTGGTATCTCCTCTGGAAAAACATCCTGGAACTTGTTGAGGAGAGTTGCTACTTCAGGAGGTAGCTCTACCTGTTCTTTTTCTACACTCAACACTTCCTTGAAAACCATTAGTAACATTAAATCCTTCGAGGCTAAAGCTCTCCGGACATGGCTTGGTTGAATAAGAAATTAGACTTGATAAGTCGTTTCTTTTCCTTACTCATTTGGAGTTGTAGCTCGTGTACCTGGGCAGGTGTAAGAGGGGCCAAGCTGACCTTTCTTCTGTCATGCACAAAAGTGTAGAGATTGGTTCGCCATCATGCCTGGTCTCTTTGTCAAACTGCCATGGTCTTCCTAGTAGAAGATGGCCATGATCACCACGTCGCATTACCCACTTGGTCTTGGTACTTGCCCACACTGAATGGCACAAACTTGTTCATGGATCTTGAGCTCCACTTTGTCATCAGCCATCTCAGTCTATATGGTCGAGGATGCCTTGTCTCTAGACCTAGCTTATCAACCATATATCTAGCAACGTTAGTGCAACCACCATCTATGATGAGGTTACATACCTTGCCCTTGATGGTGCAACGGCTGTGGAAGATGTTCTCCTTTGATGGTCTCTGAAGGATCCACCATTGCACTGAGGATACGTCTAGTGACCAGCACTTCCCCACATCAGGGTACTCAATGTCACCATATTCCTTCTGGTTCATAGTCCTCTTCATCTTGGGACTCATACTCTCCAGCCTCCGTAATCAGCATGACCCGGTTGTTTGGGCACTCCCTTGAGATGTGTCCATGACCCCTACACTTGAAACAAGTGTCACGTGATCTTTGAGGTTTAGAAGACTTACCAGGCTCTCTCTGGTCACAGGTTGGTTCAGGAGGCTTGCTCTTGAACCTTGACTCAATCTCTATGCTCTTGCCTTTGTCTACGGGCTTGGGAATGTTGCTTGGTGCCCAAGGCGTCTTAGGCTTGCTGTGGATGTCTTGGCTCTTACGCTTGATGTGCTGCTCAGCGTGGATAGATAGGTGGAACAAGTCATTGAAGTCATTGTAGAGTTGCCTTTCCACCTTGCGGCTGGCTCTTTCTTGGGGTCCATCCAAGAATTGTTCCCATCAATGCTTCTTCATCATCATTGAGCTCCAATCTGTTCCTTAGCTTCTCGAACTCTTCATAGTACTCCTCTACTGATCTGGTACCCTGCTTAAGAATACAAAAACGACGTTTCAAGTCTCTATGAAAGTAAGGTGGAACAAACCTTTGTCGCATGAGGTCTTTCATGTCGACCCATGAGTCTATGGGCCTCATTCTCTTCCTCCTTCTGTCAGATACCTCACGATCCCACCAGATGAGGGCATTGTCCGTGAGTTGTGCTACTGCCATTGAGACTCTCCTAGGTCCTGGTTGGTTGTAGTGATCAAAGATATGATCCATTCTCTTCTCCCAATCTAGGTAAGCCTCGGGGTCTACTTTTCCTGCAAAACTTGGAGGAGTTAGTTTAACATCAGGATGAATTACCGGTTGTAGGTGTGTTCATCTCCATCCTCACGATGTCTAGGAGGCATTCTTGGTCTCTGGTGAAGACCATATGGCTCAAAGCCATCATCTTCTGCCTCTGGTTGCCGTGGGGGTCCTCTCCTGGTGTGATAGTTGCAAGGTTCCTCCTGTTCGTGCCGTGTCCTAAGGTACTCAGGACCCTCAGGACAGTCTTGCTCAGCTCTCACGTGCCTTATGGCCTGGAATCTCACCGGTCTTTCCACGCGCTCCAACCTCTCGCCTATGGATGTGAGTTGTGTTTGGAGTGTGGTGAACATGGCCATCATGGCTTCGGTTGCTTCTCTATTTTCTTCTGCCATTGTGTGCAACAAAGAAAGAAGACAAGTTAGGATGCTCCTAAATTATTAGAGGGTTTTCTTTTTATAAGGATTCAAAATGCAAGGAAAATTAAGAAGGATATTTGAATAAAAGGAAATTTTATTGACAACTATTGCTAGCTATCCAATTCGAAATCTTTTGATATTTTTCCTATTTTCTTTTCTTTTCTTTTTCTTTTCTTTTTTAATTTAGCTTAAAAATAATGGAAATATGAATTAAACAAAAGGAAAACGTGAATGGCAATGCAAAAGTGAATCTAAACCCTAGTGATACACGTAGAAGGCTAGATGCACTCGGTTTGGAGTTTGATGTTATTTTTTTGATTTTTCTTGAATGCGACTTAAACTAATGCAAGAACTAAAAACAAAACAAGCAAAAGGATAGAAACAACCTGGTTTAGGAGCTTTAAGCTCTGATACCAAAATGATACAAGCCTCGATTCAAGGCTTATATGCGCGTGGGCTGTTTGGAGAAAGTTAGGTGAGAAACTCGACCTTAGACTTCTTGGATAGGGGTTTTTGGGTTGGTATTTGATGGAAGGGTGAAGTGAACCACACGAGGGGTGATGAACCTCGTGATAAATCACAAACTTAGAGCTAGGAGGGCTGGTCTCAACTAGGTTCTAAGCGCACAAGATTCTTAGAGAGAAAACTTGTTGGAGACAGTTCTACTTTATTAATATCAAAAAGGTTGTTGAACTACAATGCTGGAAGGAGCCTTATTAATATGCTCGACAGCTTGACCTACTAGGGTCGACTCAAATAAAGAAAAGGAAAGTTTACAAAAGTGCAAAAAGGAAAAGATACAAAAGTGTATAACCGAAAAAGGACCTATTCCTAAAATGTTCTTGACTCAAAAATGTAAAGCATCTAGATCCTACCCTGCAAAACAGAAAGAGGCATATATTTGAATTGAAACTTACCTTAACTTACCTCACGGCCAAGAAATGGAAGGTGGCCGTCCTTGTGGCATGCACGTGCCTTGCTCCTAGTCTTCGACTTGGAGTAGGGTTAAAAATCTTTGGGCCCTGACCTCTCTTGCCACTAAAGCCCAAGTCTCTGATGTCCCTTGTGTTGTTGAGAAGCCTTTGGACTCTACTTTGCTCTTCTGGCCCATTGTCCTTAGCTGATCTTCCTCTAGGAGTTTGTCCACCCATAAGCTGAATTTGTGGAAGAGTGCCCTTGATCTGCTTCTTGTCATTGCTCCTGGTGGCACTACTGGTGTGGATACTTCCTCTAGATGCATGTCCTGAAACTGGTAGCTTATCTGGTCCGAGTTTCCTTGTGTGGAAGTTGAATTGCTCGTGCACTCGGCTAGATCGGCTGTACCGGCTGGACTGTGCGAGGTACTGCCCGGAATTCCTTCAGGACCGGCCAAGTTGATCCCGGAGTTGGCGGCATCACCAGAGGGACCGGTGGTGTCATCCAAGTCACCACCAAGTGTGCCGGAAGCTTGGGCCTCTCCGCCGGCAATGCTGACCGGTCTGGTCCTATAGGTCGAGGGTCCGGCGGTACTGCCTGGTCCGGCAGACGTGCCAGATGGTCCTGTTGTCTCGGGCAAGCTTCCTGGTCGGCTAGTCTGGTCTCCTGGCTGGATGTACGACCTGATGTCCTCATCATCTGGTCCTTGTGGTCGAGGGTCCGGCGGTACTGCTTGGGCTGGCAAGCGTGCCAGATGGTCCGGCTGTCTCGGGCAAGCTTCCTTGTCGGCCAGTCTGGTCTCCTGGCTGGATGTACGACCTGATGTCCTCATCACCCTGTCTGATTCGATGGTCCTTGGCATTCCATGAAGCCGTACTATCTCCCTGAAGAACAACTCAGCTCTTTGCGTGGCCTCATTGACATTGGCACATGGAATGAAGTGTGCCATCTTGGAGAATCTGTCCACCACTACAAAGATTGCATCTTTGTGGTTGATCTTGGGCAGACCTAGAACAAATTCCATTGAGATGTCCACCCATGGATGTGTAGGTATGGGCAGTGAGAGATACAACCCGTGAGGTTGCACTCGGGACTTTGCCTTCTTGCAAGTGATGCATCTTGCACAATGAGCTTCTACTGTCTTCTTGATGTGTGGCCAGTAGAAGTGCTCCTTGACCACTGCTAGAGTCTTGTCGACACCAAAGTGTCCCATGAGTCCTCCTCCATGAGCTTCTCAGATGATAAGCTCCCTCAATGATCCTTGTGGTATACACAACCTTCTTTCTCGGAACAAGAATCCCTCATGGATATAAAACTTGCCATGACTCCCTGTGCCACACTCCTTGTAGCTCTCAGCAAAGTCAGGATCATCCTTTTATAGGTCCTTGATGTGCTCGAATCCTAGGACATTTGCCTCCATGGTTGATATCAAGGCAAACCTCCTTGATAGTGCATTGGCTACCACATTGTCTTTGCCCTTCTTGTACTTGATGACGTATGGGAAGGTCTCTATGAACTCCATCCACCTGGCATGTCTCCTCTTGAGATTGGTTTGCCCTCTGAGGTGTTTGAGAGTCTCATGATCAGTGTGGATCACAAACTCCTTGGACAACAAGTAATGCTGCCAAGTCTCCAATGCTCGGACAAGGGCATAAAGCTCCCTGTCATAAGTGGGGTAGTTCGGTGAGGCACCACCTATCTTCTCACTGAAGTATGCCACTAGTCTCCCTCCTTGTGTCAGCACTGCTCCTATTTCAATTGCAGAGGCATCACACTCCACTTCAAACGTCTTGTTGAAGTCGGGCAGGACTAGCACTGGTGCATGTGTAAGGCTATCCTTCAAGGCCTGGAATGCCTTCTCTTGAGCCTCTCCCCAGCTGAATCCCACGTTCTTCTTCACTACTTCCGTCAATGGTGAGGCAATACTGCTGAAGTTGGGCACGAATCTCCTATAGAAGCTGGCCAGTCCGTGGAAGCTCCTCACTTGGCTGATGTTGCTTGGTGTTGGTTACTCTTGTATGGCTCGAATCTTCTCTTCATCAACCTGTAGGCCCTGTGAATTTACAACAAAACCTAAAAAGACAAGTTTATCAGTACAAAAGATGCACTTCTTGAGATTGGCATAAAGCTCTTCTTGTTGAAGGGTTTTAAGTACCATCTCAAGATGTGTGAGGTGTTCCCGTAGGCACTTACTATAAACCAATATATCATCAAAGTAAACCACTACAAACTTACTGATGTACGCCCTAAGAACTTGGTTCATAAGGCACATGAAGGTGCTTGGGGCATTAGTCAAGCAAAATGGCATGACTGTCCACTCGTATAGCCCTTGCTTTGTCTTGAAAGCAGTCTTCCATTCATCACCTTCCTTCATCCTGACCTGGTGGTACCCACTCTTGAGGTCTATCTTGGAGAAGACCATGGCTCCACTCAGCTCATCTAGCATGTCATCCAGCCGTTGTATTGGATGCCGGTACTTGATAGTGATGTTGTTGATTGCTCGGCAGTCCACGCACATTCGCCAAGTCCCATCCTTCTTGGGCACTAGTAGCACTGGTACGGCACATGGACTGAGACTCTCTCGAACATAGCCTTTCTCCAGGAGCTCCTTGACTTGCTTCTCAAGCTCCTTGGACTCCTCTGGACTCATCCGGTAGGCTAGCCGGTTGGGCAGGGCTGCTCCGGGTACTAGATCGATCTGGTGTTCTATGCCATGTAAAGGAGGCAAGCCTGCTGGTCTCTCCTCTGGAAACACATCCTGGAACTTGTTGAGGAGAGTTGCTAGTTCAAGAGGTAGCTCTACCTGTTCCTGTTCTATACTCAAGATTTCTTTGAAGACCATTAGTAACATTAAATCCTTTGAGGCTAAAGCTCTCCGGACATGGGCTTGGTTGAATAAGAAAATTAGACTTGATAAGTTTCTTTTCCTTACTCATTTGGAGTTGTAGCTCATGTACCTGGGCAGGTGTAAGAGGAGCCAAGCTGACCTTTCTTTTGTCATGCACAAAAGTGTAGAGATTGGTTCGGCCATCATGCCTGGTCTCTTTGTCAAACTGCCATGGTCTTCCTAGCAGAAGATGGCCAGCTTGCATGGGCACCACGTCGCACACGACTTGGTCTTGGTACTTGCCCACATTGAATGGCACAGTGACTTGCTCATGGATCTTGAGCTCCACTTTGTCATCCAGCCATCTCAGTCTATATGGTCGAGGATGCCTTGTCTTCTCTAGACCTAGCTTATCAACCATATATGCACTAGCAACGTTAGTGCAAGAACCACCATCTATGATGAGGTTACATACCTTGCCCTTGATGGTGCAACGGCTGTGGAAGATGTTCTCCCTTTGGATGGTCTCTGAAGGATCCACCATTGCACTGAGGATGCGTCTAGTGACCAGCACTTCCCCCACATCAGGGTACTCAATGTCACCATATTCCTCTTCTGGTTCATAGTCCTCTTCATCTTGAGACTCATATTCTCCAGCCTCTGTAATCAGCATGACCCGGTTGTTTGGGCACTCCCTTTAGATGTGTCCATGACCCCTACACTTGAAACAAGTATGTCACGTGATCTTTGAGGGTTAGAAGACTTACTAGGCTCTCCCTGGTCATGGGTGGGTTCAGGAGGCTTGCTCTTGAACCTTGACTCGATCTCTATGCTCTTGCCTTTGTCTACGGGCTTGGGAATGTTGCTTGGTGCCCAAGGCGTCTTAGGCTTGCTGCGGATGTCTTGGCTCTTACGTTTGATGTGCTGCTCAGCCTGGACAGATAGGTGGAACAAGTCCTTGAAGTCATTGTAGATTTACCTTTCCACCTTGCGGCTGATCCTTTCTTGGAGTCCATCCAAAAATTGTGCCATCAATGCTTCTCCAATCTGTTCCTTAGCTTCTCGAACTCTTCATAGTACTCCTCTACTGATCTGGTACCCTGCTTTAGAGTACGAAAACGACGTTGCAAGTCCCTATGAAAGTAAGGTGGAACAAACTTTTGTCCCATGACATCCTTCATGTCGACCCATGAGTCTATGGGCCTCATTCTTTTCCTCCTTCTGTCAGATACCTCATGATCTCACCAGATGAAGGCATAGTCCGTGAGTTGTGCTACTGTCATTGAGACTCTCCTAGGCCCTGGTTGATTGTAATGATCAAGGATATGATCCATTCTTCTCTCCCAATCTAGGTAAGCCTCGGGGTTTACTTTTCCTGTAAAACTTGGAGGAGTTAGCTTAACATCAGGATGAGTTACCCAGTTGTAGGTGTGCTCATCTCCATCCTCATGATGTCTAGGAGGCATCCTTGGTCTCTGGTGAAGACCATATGGCTCGAAGCCATCATCTTCTGCTTCTGGTTGCCGTAGAGGTCCTCTCGGCCTATGGTGATAGTTATGAGGTTGTGTGTCCTCATCTCCATTTGGCTGGGGCTCCTCCTGTTTGATACAAGCCTTGATTCAAGGATGTATGCGCGTGGGCTATTTGTAGAAGATTAGGTGAGAAACTCAACCTTAGGCTTCTGGATAGGGGTTTTCTGGTTGGTAAACGATGGAAGGGTGAAGTGAACCACACGAGGGGTGATGAACCTCGTGATAAATCACAAACTTAGAGCTAGGAGGGCTGGTCTCAACTAGGTTCTAAGCGCACAAGATTCTTAGAGAGAAAACTTGTAGGGAAAAAGTTCTACTTTATTAATAATCAAAAAGGTTGTCGAACTACAATGCTGGAAGGAGCCTTATTAATATGCTCGACAGCTGGACCTTCTAGGGTCGACTCAAATAAAGAAAAGGAAAGTTTACAAAAGTGCACAAAAGGAAAAGATACAAAGTGTATAACCGAAAAAGGACCTATTCCTAAAATGTTCTTGACTCAAAAATGTAAAGCAACTAGATCCTACACTGCAAAACAGAAAGAGGCATATATTCGAATGTAAACTTACCTTAACTCACCTCATGGCCAAGAAATGGAAGGTGGCCGTCCTTGTGGCATGCACGCGCCTTGCTCCTAGTCTTCGACTTGGAGTAGGGTTAAATATCTTTGGGCCCTGACCTCTTGCCACTAAAGCCCAAGTCTCTGATGTTCCTTGTGTTGTTGAGAAGCCTTTGGACTCTAATTTGCTCTTCTGGCCCATTGTCCTTAGCTGCTCTTCCTCTAGAGCTTGTCACCCATAAGCTGAATTTGTGGAAGAGTGCTCTTGATCTGCTTCTTGTCATTGCTCCTGGAGGTACCACTGGTGTAGATACTTCCTCTAGTGCATGTCCTGGAGCTGGTAGCTCATTTGGTCCGAGTCCTCTTGTGTAGAAGTGGAAGTGCGCGTGTACTCGGCTGGATCGGCTGTACCGGCTGGATTGTGCGCGGTACTGGCCGGAATGACTTCAGGACCGCCCAAGTTGATCCCGGAGTCGGTGGTGTCATCAGGGGGACCGGCGGTGTCATTCACGTCCCCACCAAGTGTGCCGGAAGCTTGGGCCTCTCCGCCGGCGATGTTGACCGGTCTGGTCCTATAGGTCGAGGTTCCCGCGGTACTGTCTGGTCCGGCAGGCGCGCCAGATGGTCCTGCTGTCTCGGGCAAGCTTCCTGGTCGGCCAGTCTGGTCACCTGGCTGGATGTACGACCTGATGTCCTCATCATTCCCTCCCTCTTCAGTAGGTTTTGTCCTCAAAACTGGATCATCTGCATGGAAAGGGCCAAGTCAGTAACATTGAACGTATTGGACACATTAAACTCACCTGGAAGCTCGATCCGGTAGGCGTTGTTGTTGATTCTCTCGAGCACTCTGAATGGTCCATAGCTTGGAACTCCTTAGGTTTGGGAACCTCTCCTGCCGTAGGTGTAGCCACACACAATCGCCTGGTTGAAAGATCACCTCCTTTCTTCCCTTGTTGGCATGAGTCACGTACTGTCCGGTCCTCTTCTCCAAGTTTTCTGCTACCTTCTGGTGTAATCTCCTTATGAACTCTGCCTTGGATGC
>JAENJI010001542.1:0-13043 GCA_018901935.1 Pugionium cornutum | reverse complement strand
CCAATGCTCGGACAAGGGCATAGAGCTCATTGTCATAAGTGGGGTAGTTCAGTGAGGCACCACCTAGCTTCTCACTGAAGTATGCCACTGGTCTCCCTCCTTGGGTTAGCACTGCTCCTATGCCTATTTCAGAGGCATCACACTCCACTTGAAACATCTTGTTGAAGTCGGAATGGACTAACACTGGTGCGTGTGTAAGGCTGTCCTTCAAGGCCTTGAATGCCTTCTCCTGAGCTTCTCCCAGCTGAATCCCACGTTCTTCTTCACTACTGCCGTCAGTGGTGAGGCAATACTGCTGAAGTTGGGCACGAATCTCCTATAGAAGCTGGCCAGTCCGTGGAAGCTCCTCACTTGGCTGATGTTTCCTGGTGTTGGCCATTCTTGTATGGCTCGAATCTTCTTTTCATCAACCTGTAGGCCCTGTGAACTCACAACAAAACCTAAAAAGACAAGCTTATCAGTACAAAAGGTGCACTTCTTGAGATGGGCATAAAGCTCTTCTTGTCAAGGGTTTTAAGTACCATCTCAAGATGTGTGAGGTGTTCCCGTAGGCACTTACTATAAACCAAAATGTCATCAAAGTAAACTACTACGAACTTACTGATGTACGCCCTAAGAACTTGGTTCATAAGGCGCATGAAGGTGTTTGGGGCATTAGTCAAGCCAAATGGCATGACTGTCCACTCGTAGAGCCCTTGCTTTGTCTTGAAAGCAGTCTTCCATTCATCACCTTCTTTCATCCTGACCTGGTGGTATCCACTCTTGAGGTCTATCTTTGAGAAGACCGTGGCTCCACTCAGCTCATCTAGCATGTCATCCAGCCATGGTATCGGATGCCGGTACTTGACTGTGATGTTGTTGATTGCTCGGCAGTCCATGCACATTCACCAAGTCCCATCCTTCTTGGGCACTAGTAGCACTGGTACGGCACATGGACTGAGGCTCTCAACATATCCTTTCTCCAGGAGCTCCTTGACTTGCTTCTCAAGCTCCTTGACTCCTCTGGACTCATCCGTAGGCTGGCCGTTGGGCAGGGCTGCTCCGGGCACTAGATCAATTTGGTGTTCTATGCCATGTAAAGGAGGCAAGCCTGCTGGTATCTCCTCTGGAAATACATCCTGGAAATTGTTGAGGAGAGTTGCTACTTCAGGAGGTAGCTCTACCTGTCCCTGTTCTACACTCAAAATTTCTTTGAAGACCATTAGTAACATTAAATCCTTCGAGGCTAAAGCTCTCCGGACATGGCTTGGTTGAATAAGAAAATTAGACTTGATAAGTTTCTTTTCCTTACTCATTTGGGGTTGTAGCTCATGTACCTGGGCAGGTGTAAGAGGGGCCAAGCTGACCTTTCTTTGTCATGCACAAAAGTGTAGAGATTGGTTGCCATCATGCCTGGTCTCTTTGTCAAACTGCCATGGTCTTCCTAGTAGAAGATGGCCAGCTTGTATGGGCACACGCCGCATTAATGGTCTTGGTACTTGCCCACTGAATGGCACAGTGACTTGCTCATGGATCTTGAGCTCCACTTTGTTGCCATATCTCAGTCTATATGGTCGAGGATGCCTTTGTCTTCTCTAGACCTAGCTTATCAACCATCACTAGCAACGTTAGTGCAAGAACCACCATCTATGATGAGGTTACATACCTTTCCCTTGATGGTGCAACGGCTGTGGAAGATGTTCTCCCTTTGGATGGTCTCTCAAGGATCCACCATTGCACTGAGGATACGCCTAGTGACCAGCACTTCCCCCACATCAGGGTACTCAATGTCACCATATTCTCCTTCTGGTTCATAGTCCCCTTCATCTTGGGACTCATATTCTCCTGCCTCCGTAATCAGCATGACTCGGTTGTTTGGGCACTCCCTTGAGATGTGTCCACGTCCCCTGCACTTGAAACAAGTTATGTCACGTGACCTTTGACGGTTAGAAGACTTACCAGGCTCTCTCTGGTCACGGGTGGGTTCAGGAGGCTTGCTCTTGAACCTTGACTCGATCTCTATGCTTTTGCCTTTGTCTACGGTCTTGGGCATGTTGCTTGGTGCCCAAGGTGTCTTAGGCTTGCTGCGGATGTCTTGGCTCTTACGTTTGATGTGCTGCTCAGCTTGCACAGATAGGTGGAACAAGTCCTTGAAGTCGTTGTAGATTTGCCTTCCACCTTGCAGCTGATCCTTTCTTGGAGTCCATCCAAGAATTGCGCCATCAATGCTTCTTCATCATCATTGAGCTCCAATCTGTTCCTTAACCTCTCAAACTCTTCATAGTACTCCTCTACTGATCTGGTACCCTGCTTAAGAGTACGAAATGATGTTGTAAATCTATGAAAGTAAGGTGGAACAAACCTTTGTCGCATGAGGTCTTTCATGTCACCCATGAGTCTATGGGCCTCATTCTTCCTCCTTCTGTCAGATACCTCACGATCCCACCAGATGAGGGCATTGTCCGTGAGTTGTGCTACTGCCATTGAGACTCTCCTAGGTCCTGGTTGGTTGTAGTGATCAAAGATATGATCCATTCTTCTCTCCCAATCTAGGTAAGCCTGGTCTACTTTTCCTGCAAAACTTGAGGAGTTAGTTTAACATCAGGATGAATTACCCTTATAGGTGTGTTCATCTCCATCCTCATGATGTCTAGGAGGCCCTTGGTCTCTGGTGAAGACCATATGGCTCAAAGCCATCATCTTCTGCCTCTGGTTGCCGTGGAGGTCCTCTGGCCTATGGTGATAGTTATGAGGTTGTGTGTCCTCATCTCCATCTGGCTGGGGTTCCTCCTGTGTGCTGTGTCCTAAGGTACTCAGGACCCTCAGGACGATCTGGCTCAGCTCTCACGTGCCTTATGGCCTGGAATCTTACTGGTCTCTCCACGCGCTCCAACCTCTCGCCTATGGATGCGAGTTGTGTTTGGAGTGTGGTGAACATGGCCATCATGGCTTCAGCTGCGTCTCTATTCTCTTCTCCCATGTGTGCTACAAAGAAAGAAGACAATTAGGATGCTCCTAAATTATTAGGAGAGTTTTCTTTTTATATGTGGTTTGAAAAAATGCAAAAAGGAAAAATTCTAAAGAAAGGAAATTCAAAGATATGAAAATCTGAGAAAAAGGAAACTTCCTTGACAACTTGTGCTAGCTGTCCAATTCGAATTCTTTTAGTATCTTTTCTATTTTCTTTTTCTTTTCTTTTTAATTAGACTTAAAAATAAAGAAAATATGACTTAAACAAAAGGAAAACGTGTATGCAATGCAAAAAGTGAATCTAAACCCTAGTGATACACGTAGGAGGCTAGATGCACTCGGTTTGGAGTTTGATGTTGTTTTTTTTTTATTTTTCTTGAATGCAACTTAAACTAATGCAAGAACTAAAAACAAGACAAGCAAAAGGATAGAAACAACCTGGTTTAGGAGCTTTAAGCTCTGATACCAAAATGATACAAGCCTCGATTCAAGGCTTGGATGCGCGTGGGCTGTTTGGAGAAGATTAGGTGAGAAACTCAACCTTAGGCTTCTGGATGGGGGTTTTCTGGTTGGTAAAAGATGGAAGGGTGAAGTGAACCACACGAGGGGTGATGAACCTCGTGATAAATCACAAACTTAGAGCTAGGAGGGCTGATCTCAACTAGGTTCTAAGCGCACAAGCTTCTTTGAGAGAAAAAACTTGTAAAGAGAAAATTTGCTCTTTATTAATATCAAAAAGGTTGTCTAACTACAATGCTGGTAGGAGCCTTATTATGACAGCTTGACCTTCTAGGGTCGACTCAAACAAAAGAAAAGGAAAGTTTACAAAAGTGCACAAAGGAAAAGATACAAAGTGCATAACCTAAAAAGGACCTATTCCTAAAATGTTCTTGACTCAAAATGTAAAGCATCTAGATCCTACCCTGCAAAACAGAAAGAGGCATATATTCAATTGAAACTTACCTTAACTTACCTCACGGCCAAGAAATGGAAGGTGGCCCCTGTGGCATGCACGCTTGCTCCTAGTCTTCGACTTGGAGTAGGGTTAAAAATCTTGGGCCCTGACCTCTCTTGCCACTAAAGCCCAAGTCTCTCCTTGTGTTGTTGAGAAGCCTTGGGACTCTTCCTTGCACTTCTGGCCCATTGTCCTTAGTCGATCTTCCTCTAGGAGCTTGTCGACCCATAAGCTGAATTTGTGGAAGAGTGCCCTTGATCTGCTTCTTGTCGTTGCTCCTTGAGGTACCACTGGTGTAGAGACTTCCTCTAGGTGCATGTCCTGGAGCTGGTAGCTCATCTGGTCCGAGTCTTCTTGTGTGGAAGTGAAAATGCGCGTTTACTCGGCTAGATCGGCTGTACCGGCTGGATTGTGCGAGGTACTGGCCGGAATGCCTTCAGGACCGCCAAGTTGATCCCGGAGTCGGTGGCATCACCAAGGGGACCGGCGGTGTCATCCACGTCACCACCAAGTGTGTGTGCCGGAAGCTTGGGCCTCTCCGCCAGCAATGCTGACCGGTCTGGTCCTATTGGTCGAGGGTCCGGTGGTACTGCTTGGTCCGCAGGCGCGCCAGATGGTCCTGCTCTCGGCAAGCTTCCTGGTCGGCCAGTCTGGTCTCCTGGCTGGATGTACGACCTGATGTCCTCATCATTCCCTCCCTCTTCAGTAGGTTTTGTCCTCAAACTGATCATCTGCATCCAAGTCAGAACATTGAACGATTGGACACATTAAACTCACCTGGAAGCTCGATCCGTAGGTTGTGATCCTCTCAGCACTCTGAATGGTCCATCTCCTCTTGGTGCTAGTTTGGAACTCCTTTGGTTGGGGAACCTCTCCTGCCGCAGGTGTAGCCACACCCAATCGCCTGATTGAAAGATCACCTCCTTTCTTCCCTTGTTGGCATGAGTCACGTATTGTCCGGTCCTTTTCTCCAAGTTTTCTGCTATCTTCTGGTGTAACTTCCTTATGAACTCTGCCTTGGATGCTCCGTTGAGGTTGGTCATCTCTCCTGGTGGCAGTGGCGTTTGCTCCAATGGGGTGAGAGGGTTGAAGCCGTATACTACTTCAAATGGTGTCTTCTTGGTTGCTGAGTGCACGGCTCGGTTGTAAGCGAACTCTATGAATGGCAGGCACTCCACCCAAGTCTTGAGGTTCTTCCCTAGTGTAGTCCTGAGAAGAGTTGATAGTGTCCGGTTGACAACCCAGCCATCCATTTGAGGATGGCAAGGGTTGAGAAGAGTAGCTTCGTGCCTAGCTTTCTCCAAAGGGTCCTCCAGAAATGGCTGAGGAATTTGGTGTCTCTGTCTGATACGATGGTCCTTGGCACCCCATGAAGCCGTACTATCTCCCTGAAGAACAGCTCAGCTGTTTGCGTGGCATCATTGACATTGGCACATGGGATGAAATGTGCCATCTTGGAGAATCTGTTCACCACTACAAAGATTGCATCTTTGTGGTTGATCTTGGGCAGACCTAGAACAAAATCCATCGAGATGTCCACCCATGGATGTGTTGGTATGGGCAGGGGGAGATACAACCCGTGGGGTTGCACTCGGGACTTTGCCTTCTTGCAAGTAATGCATCTTGCACAATGTGCTTCTACTGTCCTCTTGATGCGTGGCCAGTAGAAGTGCTCCTTGACCACTGCTAGAGTCTTGTCGACACCAAAGTGGCCCATGAGTCCTCCTCCATGAGCTTCTCGGATGATAAGCTTCCTTAGTGATCCTTGTGGTATGCACAGCCTTCTTTCTCGGAACAAGAATCCTCATGGATGTAGGATTTGCCATGACTCCCTGTGCTACACTCCTTGTAGCTCTCAGCAAGGTCAGGATCATCCTTGTATAGATCCTTGATGTGCTCGAATCCTAGGACCTTTGCCTCCATGGTTGATATCGGCAAACCTCCTTGATAGTGCATCGCTACCACATTGTCTTTGCCCTTCTTGTACTTGATGATAGGGAAGGTCTCTATGAACTCCATCCACCTGGCATGTCTCCTCTTGAGATTGGTTTGCCCTCTGAGGTGTTTGAGAGTCTCGTGATCAGTGTGGATCACAACTCCTTGGACAGCAAGTAATGCTGCCAAGTCTCCAATGCTCGGACAAGGGCATAAAGCTCCTTGTCATAAGTGGGGTAGTTCAGTGAGGCACCACCTAGCTTCTCACTGAAGTATGCCACTGGTCTCCCTCCTTGGGTTAGCACTGCTCCTATGCCTATTCCAGAGGCATCACACTCCACTTCAAACGTCTTGTTGAAGTCGGGCAGGACTAGCACTGGTGCATGTGTAAGGCTGTCCTTCAAGGCCTTGAATGCCTTCTCCTGAGCTTCTCCCCAGCTGAATCCCACGTTCTTCTTCACTACTGCTGTCAGTGGTGAGGCAATACTGCTGAAGTTGGGCACTAATCTCCTATAGAAGCTGGCCAGTCCGTGGAAGCTCTTTACTTGGCTGATGTTGCCTGGTGTTGGCCATTCTTGTATGGCTCGAATCTTCTCTTCATCAACCTGTAGGCCCTGTGAACTCACAACAAAACCTAAAAAGACAAGCTTATCAGTACAAAAGGTACACTTCTTGAGATTGGCATAAAGCTCTTCTTGTCGAAGGGTTTTAAGGACCATCTCAAGATGTGTGAGGTGTTCCCGTAGGCACTTACTATAAACAAGTATGTCATCAAAATAAACTACCACAAACTTACTGATGTACGCCCTAAGAACTTGGTTCATAAGGCGCATGAAGGTGCTTGGAGCATTAGTCAAGCCAAATGGCATGACTGTCCACTCGTAGAGCCCTTGCTTTGTCTTGAAAGCAGTCTTCCACTCATCACCTTCCTTCATTCTTACCTGGTGGTATCCATTTTTGAGGTCTATCTTGGAGAAGACCGTGGCTTCACTCAGCTCATCTAGCATGTCATCCAGTCGTGGTATTGGATGCCTATACTTGACTGTGATGTTGTTGATTGCTCGGCAGTCCACGCACATGCGCCAAGTCCCATCCTTCTTGGCACTAGTAGCACTGGTACGGCACATGGACTGAGGCTCTCTCTAACATATCCTTTCTCCTGGAGCTCCTTGACTTGCTTCTCAAGCTCCTTGGACTCCTCTGGACTCATCCGGTAGGCTGGCCGGTTGGGCAGGGCTGCTCCGGGCACTAGATCAATCTGATGTTCTATGCCACGTAAAGGAGGCAAGCCTGCTGGTATCTCCTCTGAAATACATCCTGGAATTTGTTGAGGAGTGTTGCTACTTCATGAGGTAGCTCTACCTGTCCCTGTTCTATACTCAACACTTCCTTGAAAACCATTAGTAACATTAAGTCCTTCGAGGCTAAAGCTCTCCGGACATGACTAGGTTGAATGGTTAGACTTGACAAGTTTCTTTTCCTTACTCATTTGGAGTTGTAGCTCATGTACTTGGGCAGGTAAGAGGAGCTACTGACCTTTCTTTGTCATGCACAAGGTGTAGATTGGTTCTGCCATCATGCCGGGTCTCTTTGTCAAACTGCCATGGTCTTCCTAGTAGAAGATGGCCAGCTAGGGCACCACGTCGCATACCTGGTCTTGTACTTGCCCACACTGAATGGCACAGTGACTTGCTCATGAATCTTGAGCTCCACTTTGTCATCAAGCCATCTCAGTCTATATGGTCGAGGATGCCTGTCTTCTAGACCTAGCTTATCAACCATATACGCACTAGCAACGTTAGTGCAAGAACCACCATCTATGATGAGGTTACATACCTTTCCTTGATGGTGCAACGGCTGTGGAAGATGTTCTCCCTTTGGATGGTCTCTGAAGGATCCACCATTGCACTGAGGATACATCTAGTGACCAGCACTTCCCCCACATCAGGGTACTCAATGTCACCACATTCTCCTTCTGGTTCATATTCCTCTTCATCTTGGGACTCATATTCTCCTGCCTCCGTAATCAGCATGACTCGGTTGTTTGGGCACTCCCTTGAGATGTGTCCACGTCCCCTGCACTTGAAACAAGTTATGTCACGTGATCTTTGAGGGTTAGAAGACTTACCAGGCTCTCTCTGGTCACGGGTGGGTTCAGGAGGCTTGCTCTTGAACCTTGACTCGATCTCTATGCTCTTGCCTTTGTCTATGGGCTTGGAAATGTTGCTTGGTGCCCAAGGCCTCTTAGGCTTGCTGCAGATGTCTTGGCGCCTACGTTTGATGTGCTGCTCAGCCTGGGCAGATAGGTGGAACAAGTCCTTGAAGTCGTTGTAGATTTGCCTTTCCACCTTGCAACTGATTCTTTCTTGGAGTCCATCCAAGAATTGTGCCATCAAAGCTTCCTCATCGTCATTGAGTTCCAGCCTGTTCCTTAGTCTCTCAAACTCTTCATAGTACTCCTCTACTGATCGGGTACCCTGCTTAAGAGTACGAAAACGTTGTTGCAAATCTCTATGAAAATAAGGTGGAACAAAGCTTTGTCTCATGAGGTCTTTCATGTCAACCCATGAGTCTACGGGCCTCAATCTTTTTCTCCTTCGGTCAGACACCTCAGGATCCCACCAGATGAGGGCATTGTCCATGAGTTGTGCTACTGCCATGGAGACTCTCCTAGGGCCTGGTTGGTTGTAGTGATCGAAGATGTGATCCATCCTTCTCTCCCAATCTAGGTAGGCCTCGGGGTCTACTTTTCCTGCAAAACTCGGAGGTGTTAGCTTAATATCAGGATGAGTTACCCGGTTGTAGGCGTGTTCATCTCCATCCTCATGATGTATAGGAGGCATCCTTGGTATCTGGTGATGTCCATATGGTTCGAAGCCATAACCTTCTGCCTCTGGTTGCCGTGGAGGTCCTCTCGGCCTATGGTGATAGTTATGAGGTGGTGCGTCCTCATCTCCATCTGGCTGGGGCTTCTCCTGTTCGTGCCGTGTCCTAAGGTGCTCAGGACCCTCAGCACGGTCTTGCTCAACCCTCACGTGCCTTATGGCCTGGAATCTCATAGGCCTCTCCACGCGCTCCAACCTCTCGCCTATTGATGCGTTTGGAGGGTGGTGAACATGGCCGCCATGGCTTCGGCTGCTTCTCTATTTTCTTCTGCCATTGCGTACTACAAAGAAAGAAGACAAGTTATTTTTCTCCTAAGTTGATTAGGAGGCTTTTCTTTTATAGGGGGATTCGAAAATTGCAAAAAGGAAAAATCTGAAAAAAGGAAAAACTTGAAAAATGGAACGTTTAGAAAAATGGAAATTTCCTACAACTTGTGCTAGCTGTCTAATTCGAATTCTTTTGGTATTTTTCCTATTTTCTTTTTCTTTTCTTTTTAATTTAACTTCAAAATAATTGAAATATGATTTAAACAAAAAGGAAAACGTGAATGGCAATGCAAAAGTGAATCTAAACTCTAGTGATACACGTAGAAGCTAGATGCACTCGGTTTGGAGTTTGATGTTATTTTTTTTTATTTTTCTTGAATGGGACTTAAACTAATGCAAGAACTAAAAACAAGACTAGTGAAAGGATAAAAACAACCTGGTTTAGGAGCTTTAAGCTTTGATACCAAAATGATACAAGCCTCGATTCAAGGCTTATATGCGCGTGGGCCGTTTGGAGAAGGTTAGGTGAGAAACTCGACCTTAGACTTCTTGGATACGGGTTTTTGGGTTGGTATTTGATGGAAGGGTGAAGTGAACCACACGAAGGGTGATGAACCTCGTGATAAATCACAAACTTAGAGCTAGGAGGGATGGTCTCAACTAGGTTCTAAGCGCACAATTCTCTTTTGAGAGAAAGCTTGTAGGAAGAAAGTTATACTTTATTAATATCAAAAAGTTTGTCGAACTACAATGCTGGAAGGAGCCTTATTAATATGCTCGACAGTTTGACCTTCTAGGGTCGACTCAAAGAAAGAAAAGGAAAATTCACAAAAGTGCACAAATGGAAAACGTACAAAAGTGCATAACTGAAAAAGGACATATTCCTAAAATGTCTTTGACTCAAAATTGTAAAGAATCTAAATCCTACTCTGCAAAACAGAAAAAGGCAAATATTCTAATTGAAAACTTACCTTTCTTACCTCGAGGCCAAGAAATGGAAGGTGGCCGTCCTTGTGGCATGCACGCGCCTTACTCCTAGTCTTCGACTTGGAGTAGGGTTTGGAATCTTTGGGCCCTGACCTCTCTTGCCACTAAAGCCCAAGTCTCTGAAGTACCTTGCATTGTTGAGAAGCCTTTGGACTCCTCTTTACACTTCTGGCTCACTGTCCTTTGTCGATCATCCTCTAGGAGCTTGTCGACCCATAAGCTGAATTTGTAGAAGAGTGCTCTTGATTTGCTCCTTGTCATTGCTCCTGGTGGTACCACTGGTGTTGAGACTTCCTCTAGATGCATGTCCTGAAGCTGGTAGCTCATCTGGTCCGAGTCTCCTTGTGTAGATGTTGAAATGCCCGTGTAATCGGCTGGATCGGCTGTACCGGCTGGATTGTGCGAGGTACTGGCCGGAATGTCTTCTAGTCCGGCCAAGTTTATTCCGGCTCCGGCGGTGTCACCAATGGGACCGGCGGTGTCATCCACGTCACTACCAGTTGTGCCGGAGGCTTGGGCCTCTCCGCCGGCAATGCTGATCGGTCCGGTCCTATTGGTCGTGGGTCCGGCGGTACCGCTTGGGCAGGCAGACATGCCAAATGGCCTGGCTGTCTCAGGCAAGCTCCCTGGTCGGCCAGTATGGTCTCCTGGCCAGCCATACGACCTGATGTCCCCATCAGGAAGCAATCACGACTTCAAAACTATATTATCGAACACCTCAAACTCATCACATCGCCGATCCAAAAATGTTCAACCATTGAATGAGGCCCATACATTGTGTGGAGCCTTCTGTATTGTTTGGAGCATACGAAGAATCATTACAAAAATGGATGAAGAGCATATGCACGATTGCATAACATGTATTACCGGGTACGATAATATCAATACGAATGCAGCAAATCCCATAAGAACTCTGCAGTTAAATGTGCTTGGGAGAGGGTAGTACTGGTACGGGTGACCTCCAGGGAAGTCCTCGTGTTGCACTCGTTTTATTCACGCGATTTTTTATGTGTTTATCCCAAAACACTGTATTTTCGGAATGCAATAACTTTTACACCGCAATGAAATACATGACCGACAATACCATTTTGGAAAGCTGTCTCACAGATCCTTGAGATGAAAATGGTACAAAGACCCATTGGAGTTGTTTTTGACCCTGAATTTTGATGTTTAGATGCTCTTTCGGATGTTTTCTCCAGCAGAAGCAATCACAATAACAACCTAGATTAGATAAATACCTAAGAATTAGAACACTATCTAGAAGACGGATCCACTCTCTTGGTAACAGCCCATTCACTAGCCTATAGATAGCCTAGTGATCATTGGGTTTGAGTGTAATCCTGTCCACCTATTGCCTTAGACATCAACTCTCATTGGCTAAGATGCAATAAGGATATTTAGGCCTACCTACACGTTCTGTCTACACTTCTCAGAAGATGAACATCATTAATCTAAGCATTGATTAGCTACTTCAATCCCTAGCATTATGCACACCCTAAACATCAGGGATTTGTCATCTAATCTACCTAAAAAACCCTAAGTCATTATCAAATTCTCCTAATCTATCTTTAACCACATTCCCCTCATCTACCTTTAACCACATTCCCCTCATCTACCTTTAACCACATTCCATACAGAAAACTACTCAAACATATTCAAGAAAACAGTAAATATGAAGAAGTAAAAGCAAAAAAAAATACATAAGAGATAGTGATGAGGACATCAGGTCGTACATCCAGCCAGGAGACCAGACTGGCCGACCAGGAAGCTTGCCCGAGACAGCAGGACCATCTGGCGCGCCTGCCGGACCAGACAGTACCGCCGGACCCTCGACCTATAGGACCAGACCGGTCAACATCGCCGGTGGAGAGGCCCAAGCTTCCGGCACACTTGTTGGGGACGTGAATGACACCGCCGGTCCCCCTGATGACACCGCCGACTCTGGGATCAACTTGGCCGGTCCTGAAGTCATTCCGGCCAGTACCGCGCACAATCCAGCCGGTACAGGCCATCCAGCCGAGTACACGCACACTTCCACTTCTACACAAGAGGACTCGGACCAAATGAGCTACCAGCTCCAGGACATGCACTTAGAGGAAGTATCTACACCAGTGGTACCTCCAGGAGCAATGACAAGAAGCAGATCAAGAGCACTCTTCCACAAATTCAGCTTATGGGTCGACAAGCTTCTAGAGGAAGAGCAGCTAAGGACAATGGGCCAGAAGAGCAAATTAGAGTCCAAAGGCTTCTCAACAACACAAGGAACATCAGAGACTTGGGCTTTAGTGGCAAGAGAGGTCAGGGCCCAAAGATATTTAACCCTAGTCCAAGTCGAAGACTAGGAGCAAGGCGTGTGCATGCCACAAGGACGGCCACCTTCCATTTCTTGGCCGTGAGGTAAGAAAGGTAAGTTTTCAATTTGAATATTTGTCTCTTTCTATTTTGCAGGGTAAGATTTAGATTGTTTACATTTTTGAGTCAAAGATATTTTAGGAATATATCTTTTTTTGTTATGCACTTTTGTACGTTTTCCATTTGTGCACTTTTGTAAATTTTCGTTTTCTCTCTTTGAGTCGACCCTAGAAGGTCAAGCTGTCGAGCATATTAATAAGGCTCCTTCCAGCATTGTAGTTCGACAACCTTTTGATTATTAATAAAGTAGAACTTTTTCCCTACAAGTTTTCTCTCAAGAGAGACTTGGCGCTTAGAACCTAGTTGAGACCAGCCCTCCTAGCTCTAAGTTTGTGATTTATCACGAGGTTCATCACCCCTCGTGTGGTTCACTTCACCCTTCCATCTTTACCAACCAGAAAACCCCTATCCAGAAGCCTAAGGTTGAGTTTCTCACCTAATCTTCTACAAACAGCCCACGCGGATACATCCTTGAATCAAGGCTTGTATCATTTTGGTATCAGAGCTTAAAGCTCCTAAACCAGGTTGTTTCTATCCTTTTGCTTGTCTTATTTCTAGTTCTTGCATTAGTTTAAGTCGTATTCAAGAAAAAATCAAAAAACAACATCAAACTCCAAACCGAGTGCATCTAGCCTCCTACGTGTATCACTAGG
>JAENJI010001541.1:0-12326 GCA_018901935.1 Pugionium cornutum | reverse complement strand
GGAGAGGCCCAAGCTTCCGGCACACTTGGTGGGGACGTGAATGACACCGCCGGTCCCCCTGATGACACTGCCGACTCCGGGATCAACTTGGCCAGTCCTGAAGTCATTCCGGCCAGTACCGCGCACAATCCAGCCGAGTACACACACACTTCCACTTCTACACAAGAGGACTCGGACCAAATGAGCTACCAGCTCCAGGACATGCACTTAGAGGAAGTATCTACACCAGTGGTACCTCCAGGAGCAATGATAAGAAGCAGATCAAGAGCACTCTTCCACAAATTCAGCTTATGGATCGACAAGCTCCTAGAGGAAGAGCAGCTAAGGACAATGGGCCAGAAGAGCAAATTAGAGTCCAAAGGCTTCTCAACAACACAAGGAACATCAGACACTTGGGCTTTAGTGGCAAGAGAGGTCAGGGCCCAAAGATATTTAACCCTACTCCAAGTCGAAGACTAGGAGCAAGGCGCGTGCATGCCACAAGGACGGCCACCTTCCATTTCTTGGCCGTGAGGTGAGTTAAGGTAAGTTTACATTCGAATATATGCCTCTTTCTGTTTTGCAGGGTAGGATCTAGTTGCTTTACATTTTTGAGTCAAGAACATTTTAGGAATAGGTCCTTTTTCGGTTATGCACTTTTTGTATCTTTTCCTTTTGTGCACTTTTGTAAACTTTCCTTTTCTTTATTTGTGTCGACCCTAGAAGGTCAAGCTGTCGAGCATATTAATAAGGCTCCTTCCAGCATTGTAATTCGACAACCTTTTAACTAATTAATAAAGATCGAATTTTCTTTACAAGTTATTCTCTCAAAGAAGCTTGTGCGCTTAGAACCTAGTTGAGACCAGCCCTCCTAGCTCTAATTTTGTGATTTATCACGAGGTTCATCACCCCTCGTGTGGTTCACTTCACCCTTCCATCTCTTACCAACCAGAAAACCCCCATCCAGAAGCCTAAGGTTGAGTTTCTCACCTAATCTTCTACAAACAGCCCACGCGCATACATCCTTGAATCAAGGCTTGTATCAGAAGCGGTGCTGACTCAAGTAGGAAGGCCAGTGGCATACTTCAGTGAGAAACTAGGTGGTGCCTCACTGAACTACCCCACTTACGACAAGGAGCTTTATGCCCTAGTCCGAGCCTTAGAGACTTGGCAGCAGTACTTGCTGTCCAAGGAGTTTGTGATCCACACTGATCAAGAGACTCTCAAACACCTCAGAGGGCAAACCAATCTCAAGAGGAGACATGCCAGGTTGATGGAGTTTATAGAAACCTTCCCTTACGTCATCATGTACAAGAAGGGCAAGGATAATGTGGTAGCCGACGCACTATCAAGACGGTTTGCTTTGATATCTACCATGGAAGCAAAGGTCTTAGGATTCGAGCACATCAAGGACCTGTATAAGGATGATCCTGACTTTGCTGAGAGCTACAAGGAGTGTGGCACAGGGAGTCATTGCAAGTTCTACGTCCATAATGGATTGTTGTTCTGAGAAAGAAGGCTGTGCATACCACAAGTATCTTTACGAGAGCTTATCACCCGAGAAGCTCATGGAGGAGGTCTTATGGGCCACTTTGGTGTTGAAAAAACACTAGGAGTTGAGAAGGAGCACTTCTACTGGCCACACATCAAGAGGTCAGTAGAAGCCCATTGTGCAAGGTGCATCACTTGCAAGAAGGCGAAGTCCCGAGTGCACCCTCACGGGTTGTATCTCCCTCTGCCCATACCTACACATCCATGGGTGGACATTTCCATAGACTTCGTTCTAGGTCTGCCCAAGATCAACCACAAAGATGCGATATTTGTAATGGTGGACCGATTCTCCAAGATGGCACATTTCATCCGATGTGCCAATGTTAATGATGCCACGCAAACAGCTGAGCTGTTCTTCAGGGAGATAGTACAGCTTCATGGAGTGCCAAGGACAATCGTGTCAGACAGAGACACCAAATTTCTCAGCCACTTCTAAAGGACCCTCTGGAGGAAGCTAGGCACGAAGCTGCTCTTCTCTACCACCTGCCATCCTCAAACCGAAGGCCAAACTGAAGTAGTCAACCGGACATTGTCGACTCTTCTCAGGACCACACTAGGGAAGAACCTCAAGAAATGAGTAGAGTGCCTGCCATTCGTAGAGTTTGCGTACAACCGTGCAGTGCATTCAGCCACAAAGAAGACCCCTTTTGAAGTGGTCTACGGCTTCAACCCTCAAACACCTTTAGAGCAAACACCACTGCCACCACCAGAGATGACCAAGCTCAATGGAGCATCTAAGGCAGAGTTCCTAAAGAAGATACACCAGAAGGTAGCAGTGAACTTGGAGAAGAGGACCGGGCAGTACGTGACTCACGCCAACATGGGGAGAAGAGAGATGATTTTTCAACCAGGCGATTGGGTGTGGCTACACCTACGGCAAGAGAGGTTCCCTAACCTAAAGAGTTCCAAGCTGGCCCCAAAAGGAGATGGACCATTCAGAGTACTGGAGAGTATCAACAACAACGCCTACCGGATCGAGCTTCCAGGTGAGTTTAGTGTGTCTAACACATTCAATGTGACTTATTTAGCTCCTTTCCTTGCAGATGAGCCACTTCTGAGGTCAAAACGTACTGAAAGGGGAGGGGATGAAGAGGGCATCAGATCGTCTGGCCGGCCAGAAGACCAGAATGGCCAACCAGAATGCTTGCCCGAGACAGCCGGGCTATTTGGCGCGTCTGCCCGCCCATGCAGTACCACCGGCCCTAGGACCAGCCGGGCCGGGCCGATCAACATTTCCGGCGGAGAGGCCTGATGAGGGCATGAGATCGTCTGGTCGGCCAGAAGACCAGAATGGCAGACCAAAATGCTTGCCCGAGATAGCCGGGCCATTTGGTGCGTCGGCCGGCCCACGAGGTACCGCCTGCCCTTCGACCAGCCGGGCCAGGCCGATCAAAATTTCTGGCGGAGAGGCCAAAACCTCCAGCCCAACTGGCGGCGACGTGAATGACACCGCCGGCCCAACTGGTGATGCCACCAGATCAAGAATCAATGTGGCCGGCTCCTATGACAACTCGGCCAGCTCCTCGCACTGTCCAGCGGATCCACCCGATTGCACCACCATTTCCACATCTACACAAGGTGACTCGGATCAGCTAAGCTACCAGCTTCATGGCATGAATCTGGATGAAGTCTCTTCACCAGTGGTGCCACCAGGAGACATGACAAGGAGCAGAACAAGGGCACTCTTCCACAAGTTCAGTTTGTGGGTAGACAAGTTCCTAGAAGATGATCGACAAGGAGCATTGGGCCAAGAGTACAAGGAAGAGTCCAAAGGCTTCTCAACATTGCAAAGAACTCCTGAGACTTGGGCTTTCGTGGCAAAAGAGGTCAGGGACCAACAATTCATAACCCTACTCCAAGTCGAAGACTAGGAGCTAGGCGCGTGCATGCCACAAGGTCGGCCACCTTCCATTTCTTGGCCAAAAGGTAAGAATGGTAATTTTCAATTCGAATATATGCCTCTTTCTGTTTTGCAGGGTAGGATCTAGATTATTTATATTTTTGAGTCAAAGCCATTTTAGGAATAGGTCGTTTTTCGGTTATGCACTTTTGTACATTTTCCATTTGTGCACTTTTGTAAACTTCCCTTTTCTTTCTTTGAGTCGACCCTAGAATGTCAAGCTATCGAGCATATTAATAAGGCTCCTTCCAGCATTGTAGTTCGACAACCTTTTTGCTAATTAATAAAGATCAAATTTTCTTTACAAGTTATTTTCTCAAAGAAGCTTGTGCACTTAGAACCTAGTTGGGACCAGCCCTCCTAGCTCTAAGTTTGTGATTTATCACGAGGTTCATCACCCCTCGCATGGTTCACTTCACCCTTCCATCAAATACCAACCCAAAAACCTTTATCCAAGAAGTCTAAGGTCGAGTTTCTAACCTAACCTTCTCCAAACAGCCCACGCGCATATAAGCCTTGAATCGAGGCTTGTATCATTTTGGTATCAGAGCTTAAAGCTCCTAAACCAGGTTGTTTCTATCCTTTAGCTTGTTTTGTTTTTAGTTCTTGCATTAGTTTAAGTCGCATTCAAGAAAAATAAAAAAAATAACATCAAACTCCAAACCGAGTGCATCTAGCCTTCTACGTATCACTAGGGTTTAGATTCACTTTTGCATTGCCATTCACGTTTTCTTTTTTGTTTAAATCATATTTCCTTTATTTTTAAGTTAAATTAAAAAGAAAAGAAAAAGAAAATAGAAAGAATACTAAAAGAATTCGAATTGGACAGCTAGCACAAGTTGTCAAGAAAGTTTCCTTTTTCTCAAATCTTCATATCTTTGAATTTCCAATTCTCAGATTTTTTCCTTTTTGCATTTTCGAATCCCCCCTTATAAAAGAAAACCCTCCTAATAATTTAGGAGTATCATAACTTGTCTTCTTTCTTTGTAGCACAATGGCAGAAGAAAATAGAGAAGCCACCGAAGCCATGATGGCCATGTTCACCACACTCCAAACACAACTCGCATCCATAGGCGAGAGGTTGGAGCGCGTGGAAAGACCGGTGAGATTCCAGGCCATAAGGCACGTGAGAGCTGAGCAAGACCGTCCTGAGGGTCCTGAGCACCTTAGGACACGGCACGAACAGGAGGAACCCCAGCCAGATGGAGATGAGGACACACAACCTCATAACTATCACCATAGGCCGAGAGGACCTCCACGGCAACCAGAGGGAGAAGATGATGGCTTTGAGCCATATGGTCTTCACCAGAGACCCAGAATGCCTCCTAGACGTCATGAGGATGGAGATGAACACACCTACAACCGGGTAATTCATCCTGATGTTAAACTAACTCCTCCAAGTTTTGCAGGAAAAGTAGACCCCGAGGCTTACCTAGATTGGGAGAAGCGAATGGATCATATCCTTGATCACTACAACCAACCAGGACCTAGGAGAGTCTCAATGGCAGTAGCACAACTCACGGACAATGCCCTCATCTGGTGGGATCGTGAGGTATCTGATAGAAGGAGGAAGAGAATGAGACCCGTAGACTCATGGGTAGACATGAAAGACCTCATGCGACAAAGGTTTGTTCCACCATTTATGATAAGCAGGGTACCAGATCAGTAGAGGAGTATGAAGAGTTTGAAGCTAAGGAACAGATTGGAGCTCAATGATGATGAAGAAGCATTGATGGCACAATTCTTGGATGGACTCCAAGAAAGAATCAGATGATGAAAGAAAGAATCAGCCGCAAGGTGGAAAGGAAATCTACAGACTTCAAAGACTTGTTCCAGGCTGAGAACATCAAAGAAGAAAGACACATAAAGCCTAAGACACCTTGGGCACCAAGCAACCCAAGCTCAGACAAAGGCAAGAGAAGATCGAGTCAAGGTTCAAGAGCAAGCCTCCTGAACCAACCCGTGACCAGAGAGACCCTAGTAAGTCTTCTAACCCTCAAAGATCACGTGACATCACTTGTTTCAAGTATAGGGGTCGTGGACACATCTCAAGGGAGTGCCCAAACAACCGGGTCATGCTGATTACGGAGGCTGGAGAGTATGAGTCCCAAGATGAAGAGGACTGTGAACCAGAAGAAGAATACGGTGACATTGAGTACCCTGATGTGGGGGAAGTGCTGGTCACTAGACGTATCCTCAATGCAATGGTGGATCCTTCAGAGACCATCCAAAGGAGAACATCTTCCACAGCCGTTGCACCATCAAGGGCAAGGTATGTAACCTCATCATAGATGGTGGTTCTTGCACTAACGTTGCTAGTGCATATATGGTTGATAAGCTAGGTCTAGAGAAGACAAGGCATCCTCGACCATATAGACTGAGATGGCTCGATGACAAAGTGGAGCTCAAGATCCATGAGCAAGTCACTGTGCCATTCAGTGTGGGCAAGTACTAAGACCAAGTCGTGTGCGACGTGTTGGCCATGCAAGCTGGCCATCTTCTGCTAGGAAGACCATGGCAGTTTGACAAGGAGACCAGGCATGATGGCCGGACCAATCTCTACACTTTTGTGCATGACAAGAGAAAGGTCAGTCTAGCTCCTCTTACACCTGCCCAGGTACACGAGCTACAACTCCAAATGAGTAAGGAAAAGAAACTTATCAAGTCTAATTTTCTTATTCAACCAAGCCATGTCCGGAGAGCTTTAGCCTCAAGGATTTAACATTACTAATGGTCTTCAAAGAAGTTTTGAGTGTAGAACAGGGACAGGAAGAGCTACCTCCTGAAGTAGCAACTCTCCTCAACAAGTTCCAGGATGTATTTCCAGAGGAGATACCAGCAGGCTTGCCTCCTTTACGTGGCATAGAACATCAGATTGATCTAGTGCCCGGAGCAGCCCTGCCCAACCAGCCAGCCTACCGGATGAGTCCAGAGGAGTCCAAGGATCTTGAGAAGCAAGTCAAGGAGCTCCTGGAGAAAGGCTATGTTCGAGAGAGCCTCAGTCCATGTGCCGTACCAGTGCTACTAGTGCCCAAGAAGGATGGGACTTGCATGCGTGGACTGCCGAGCAATCAACAACATCAGTCAAGTACCGCATCCAACGGCTGGATGACATGCTAGATGACTGAGGTAGCCACTGTCTTCCAAGATAGACCTCAAGAGTGGATACCACCAGGTCAGGATGAAGGAAGGTGATGAATGGAAGACTGCGTTCAAGACAAAGCAAGGGCTATACGAGTGGACAGTCATGCCATTCGGCTTGACTAATGCCCCAAGCACCTTCATGCGCCTTATGAACCAAGTTCTTAGGGCGCACATCAGTAAGTTTGTAGTGGTTTACTTTGATGATATATTGGTTTATAGTAAGTGCCTACGGGAACACCTCACACATCTTGAGATGGTACTTAAAACCCTTCGACAAGAAGAGCTTATGCCAATCTCAAGAAGTGCACCTTTTGTACTGATAATCTTGTCTTTTTAGGTTTTGTTGTGAGTTCACAGGGCCTACAGTCTCTCAAGATGGCGCAGAACCCAGTTGAGACCAGAGCTCTAAGTTTGTGGATTTAGAGGTTCATCATCATGTGGTTCACTTACCTTCCATCTACCAACCCACTATCCAAGAAGTCAAGGTCAAGCCTAACCTCCCTACAAGAAGCTCTTGAATCAGGCTTGATCACACTGTCCGTCCTTTCTCCAAGTGCTACCTTCTTTTGTAACTTCCTTATGAACTCTTCCTTGGATGCTCCGTTGTGGTTGGTCATCTCTGCTGGTGGCAGTGGCGTTTGCTCCAATGGGGTGAGAGGGTTGAAGCCGTATACTACTTCAAAGGGTGTCTTCTTGGTTGCTGAGTGCACGGCTCAGTTGTAAGCGAACTCTATGAATGGCAGGCACTCCACCCAAGTCTTGAGGTTCTTCCCCAGTGTAGTCCTGAGAAGAGTTGATAGTGTCCTGTTGACAACTTCAGTTTGGCCATCGGTTTGAGGATGGCAGGTGGTAGAGAAGAGAACTTCGTGCCTAGCTTTCTCCAAAGGGTCCTCCAGAAATGGCTGAGGAACTTGGTGTCCCTGTCTGATATGATGGTCCTTGGCACTCCATGAAGCCGTACTATCTCCCTGAAGAACAGCTCAGCTGTTTTTGTGGCATCATTGACATTGGCACATGGAATGAAGTGTGCCATCTTGGAAAATCTGTCCACCACTACAAAGATTGCATCTTTGTGGTTGATCTTGGGCAGACCTAGAACAAAGTCCATTGAGATGTCCACCAATGGATGTGTATGTATGGGCAGTGGGAGATACAACCCGTGAGGTTGCACTCGGGACTTTGCCTTCTTGCAAGTGATGCATCTTGCACAATGAGCTTCTACTATCCTCTTGATGTGTGGCCAGTAGAAGTGCTGACCACTGCTAGAGTCTTGTCAACACCAAAGTGGCCCATGAGTCCTCCTCCATGAGCTTCTCGGATGATAAGCCCCCTTAATGATCCTTGTGGTATGCACAGCCTTCTTTCTCGGAACAAGAATCCTTCATGGATGTAGAACTTGCCATGACTCCCTGTGCCACACTCCTTGTAGCTCTCAGCAAAGTCAGGATCATCCTTGTATAGGTCCTGATGTGCTCGAATCCTAGGACCTTTGCCTCCATGGTTGATATCAAGGAAAACCTCCTTGATAGTGCATCGGCTACCACATTGTCTTTGCCCTTCTTGTACTTGGTGACGTACGGGAAGGTCTCTATGAACTCCATCCACCTGGCATGTCTCCTCTTGAGATTGGTTTGCCCTCTGAGGTGTTGAGAGTCTCAGATCAGTGTGGATCACAAACTCCTTGGACAGCAAGTAATGCTGCCAAGTTCCAATGCTCGGACAAGGGCATAAAGCCTTGTCATAAGTGGGTAGTTCAGTGAGGCACCACCTAGCTTCTCACTGAAGCCACTGATCTCCTCCTTGTTAGCACTACCTCTATGCATTCAGAGGCATCACACTCCACTTCAAACGCCTTGTTGAAGTCGGCAGGACTAGCACTGGTGCATGTGTAAGGCTGTCCTTCAAGGCCTGGCCTTCTCCTGAGCTTCTCCCCAGCTGAATCCCACGTTCTTCTTCACTACTGCCGTCAATGGTGAGGCAATACTGCTGAAGTTGGGCACAAATCTCCTATAGAAGCTGGCCAGTCCGTGGAAGCTCCTTACTTGGCTGATGTTGCCTGGTGTTGGCCATTCATGTATGGCTCGAATCTTCTCTTCATCAACCTGTAGGCCCTGTGAACTTCCAACAAAACCTAAAAAGACAATTTTATCAGTACAAAAGATGCACTTCTTGAGATTGGCATAAAGCTCTTCTTGTCGAAGGGTTTTAAGTACCATCTCAAGATGTGAGAGGTGTTCCCGTAGGCACTTACTATAAACTAGTATGTCATCAAAGTAAACAACTACAAACTTACTGATGTACGCCCTAAGAACTTGGTTCATAAGGCGCATGAAGGTGCTTGGGGCATTAGTCAAGCCAAATGGCATGACTGTCCACTCGTAGAGCCCTTGCTTTGTCTTGAAAGCAGTCTTCCACTCATCACCTTTCTTCATCCTGACCTGGTGGTACCCATTCTTGAGGTCTATCTTGGAGAAGACCGTGGCTCCACTCAGCTCATCCAGCATGTCATCCAGCCATTGTAGACTGTGATGTTGTTGATGGCTTGGGAGTCCAAACATTGCCAAGTCCCATCCTTCTTCACTAGTAGCACTGGTACACATGGACTGAGGCTCTCAACATATCCTTTCTCCAGGAGCTCCTTGACTTGCTTCAAGCCTTGACCTCTGGACTCATCCGGTAGGCTGGCCGGTTGGGCAGGGCTGCTCCGGGCACTAGGTCGATCTGGTGTTCTATGCCACGTAAAGGAGGCAAGTCTGCTGGTATCTCCTCTGAAAACACATCCTGGAACTTGTTGAGGAGAGTTGCTACTTCAGGAGGTAGCTCTACCTGTTCTTTTTCTACATTCAACACTTCCTTGAAAACCATTAGTAACATTAAATCCTTCGAGGCTAAAGCTCTCCGGACATGGCTTGGTTGAATAAGAAATTAGACTTGATAAGTCGTTTCTTTTCCTTACTCATTTGGAGTTGTAGCTCGTGTACCTGGGCAGGTGTAAGAGGGGCCAAGCTGACCTTTCTTCTGTCATGCACAAAAGTGTAGAGATTGGTTCGCCATCATGCCTTCTCTTTGTCAAACTGCCATGGTCTAGCAGAAGATGGCAGCAGCAGCACCAAGCACCCACTTGGTCTTGGTACTTGCCCACACTGAATGGCACAGTGACTTGCTCATGGATCTTGAGCTCCACTTTGTCATCGAGCCATCTAAGTCTATATGGTCGAGGATGCCTTGTCTTCTCTAGGCCTAGCTTATCAACCATATATGCACTAGCAACGTTCGAGCAAGAACCACCATCTATGATGAGGTTACATACCTTGCCCTTGATGGTGCAACGGCTGTGGAAGATGTTCTCTCTTTGGATGGTCTCTGAAGGATCTACCATTGCACTGAGGATGCGTCTTGTGACCAGCACTTCCCCCACATCAGGGTACTCAATGTCACCATATTCCTCTTCTGTTTCATAGTCCTCTTCATCTTGGGACTCATATATTCTAGCCTCCATAATCAGCATGACCGGGTTGTTTGGGTACTCCCTTGAGATGTGTCCACGACCCCTACACTTGAAACAAGTGATGTCACGTGATCCCTGAGGGTTAGAAGACTTACTAGGCTCTCTCTGGTCACGGGTGGGTTCAGGAGGCTTGCTTTTGAACCTTGACTCGATCTCTATGCTCTTGCCTTTGTCTACGGGCTTAGGAATGTTACTTGGTGCCCAAGGCATCTTAGGCTTGCTGCGGATGTCTTTGCTCTTACGTTTGATATGCTGCTCAGCCTGGACAGATGGGTGGAACAAGTCCTTGAAGTCATCGTAGATTTGCCTTTCTACCTTGCGGCTAATCCTTTCTTGGAGTCCATCCAAGAATTGTGCCATCAATGCTTCTTCATCATCATTGAGCTCCAATCTGTTCCTTAGCTTCTCGAACTCTTCATAGTACTCCTCTACTGATCTGGTACCCTGCTTAAGAGTACGAAAACGACGTTGCAAGTCCCTATGAAAGTAAGGTGGAACAAACCTTTGTCGCATGACATCCTTCAAGTCGACCCATGAGTCTATGGGCCTCATTATTTTCCTCCTTCTGTCAGATACCTCATGATCCCACCAGATGAGGGCATTGTCCGTGAGTTGTGCTACTGCCATTGAGACTCTCCTAGGCCCTGGTTGGTTGTAATGATCAAAGATATGATCCATTCTTCTCTCCCAATCTAGGTAAGCTTCGGGGTCTACATTTTCTGCAAAACTTGAAGGAGTTAGCTTAACATCAGGATGAGTTACCCTATTGTAGACGTGTTCATCTCCATCCTCATGATGTCTAGGAGGCATCCTTGGTCTTTGGTGAAAACCATATGGCTCGAAGCCATCATCTTCTGCCTCTGGTTGCCGCGGAGGTTCTCTCGGCCTATGGTGATAGTTATGAGGTTTTGTGTCCTCATCTCCATCTGGCTGGGGCTCCTCCTGTTCGTGGCGTGTCCAAAGGTGCTCAGGACCCTCAGGATGGTCTTTCTCAGCTCTCACGTGCCTTATGGCCTGGAATCTCACAGGCCTCTTGATGAGGACATCAGGTCGTACATCCAGCCAGGAGACCAGACTGGCTGACCAGGAAGCTTGCCCGAGACAGCCGGACCATCTGGCACGCCTGCCGGTCCAAGCAGTACCGCCGGACCCTCGACCACAAGGACCAGAGCAACCAGCATTGCGGAGAGGCCCAAGCTTCCGCACTTGGTGATGGATGACACCGCCGGTCCCCTTGGTGATGCCACCGACTCCGGGATCAACTTGGCTGGTCTTGAAGGCATTCCTGCCAGTACCTCGAACAATCCAGCTGGTACAGCCGATCCAGCCGAGTACACGTCCATTTCCACTTCTACACAAGAAGACTCGGACCAGATGAGCTACCAGCTCCAGGAAATGCACCTAGAGGAAGTCTACACCAGTGGTACATCAAGGAGCAATGACAAGAAGCAGATCAAGGGCACTCTTCCACAATTTCAGTTTATGGGTCGACAAGCTCCTAGAGGAAGATTGACTAAGGACAATGGGCCAAAAATGCAAGGAAGAGTCCAATGGCTTCTCAAAAACACAAAGGACATCAGAGACTTGGGCTTTAGTGGCAGAGAGGTCAGGGCCCAAAGATTATTAACCCTACCCAAGTCAAGACTAGAGCAAGGCAGCATGCCACAAGGACGGCCACCTTCCATTTCTTGGCCATTGAGGTAAGTTAAGGTAAGTTTCAATTTAATATATGCCTTTTCTGTTTTGCAGGGTAGGATCTAGATGCTTTACATTTTTGAGTCAAGAACATTTTAGGAATAGGTCCTTTTTCGTTATACACTTTTGTATCTTTTCCTTTGTGCACTTTTGTAAACTTTCCTTTTCTTTGTCGACTAGAAGGCCAAGCTGCCGAGCATATTAATAAGGCTCCTTCCAGCATTGTAGTTCGACAACCTTTTTGATATTAATAAAGATAGAACTTTTTCCCCAACAAGTTTTCTCAAGAATCTTGTGCGCTTAGAATCTAGTTGAGACTAGCCCTCCTAGCTCTAAGTTTGTGATTTATCACGAGGTTCATCACCCCTCGTGTGGTTCACTTCACCCCTCCATCGAATAGCAACCCAAAACCCCCTATCCAAGAAGTCTAAGGTCGAGTTTCACCTAATCTTCTCCAAACAGCCCACGCGCATATAAGCCTTGAATCGAGGCTTGTATCATTTTGGTATCAGAGCTTAAAGCTCCTAAACAAGGTTGTTTCTATCCTTT
>JAENJI010001540.1:0-13053 GCA_018901935.1 Pugionium cornutum | reverse complement strand
CGTAACTTTTGACATATAGCTCAAAATGACACGAATCCAATTCCCACGTTAAGCTAGATATATTTTCTATGTTGTGGCAAAATTTGAGACAGAACTAGATACTACTAAGCATCCAAGAAATCCAATTTATCCCGAACAGTTTGATGCTATGCATTATGCCTCATTTATAAGCCTTTACTCAATGAGCAACAATGATCAGTTTAGATTCATAATATTAACTGACCGATCAACTTGACATGTTGACCTTAAATCATTCTTAGCTTTTGATTTAGAGATCAGAATGACACGAATCCAATGCCCATGTTCATCAACCACAAATTTCTATATTTTGACAAAATTTGAAACAAAACTATATATGACAAAGCATCCAAGTCATCCAATCTATCCCAAACTGCGTGATGCCATGTATTATGCTTCATTTATAAGCCTTTAGTCAATAAGCACCAATGATCAGTTTAGAATGATCACTTTATCTGGCCGATCAACTTGACATGTCGACACTAAATCGTCCGTAAGTTTTTTATTAAGAGCTAATAAGGACACGCATCCAATGCCAAGGTTTTGCTAGCTCAATTTTCTATATTTTGTGAAAATTTGAGACAAAAATAGAGACGACAAAGCATCCAGGTAACCAATCTATCCCAAACTGTGTAATGTCATGCTTTATGCTTCATTTATAAGCCTTTATTCAATGAGCACCAATGATCAGTTTAGAACGATCACTTTAACTGGCCAATCAACTTAACATGTCCGCACAAAATTGTCCGTACAGCTAAGAAACACACGAATCCAATGCCCACGTTAAGCTAGTTCAATTTTCTATATTGTAAAAAAAATTTGAGACTAAAATAGATATGACAAAATTTCTAAATAATCTCATCTATCCAGAACTGTGTCATGCCATGCATTATGCTTCATTTATAAGCTTTTACACAAGGAGCACCATTGATAAGTTAAGAATGATCACTTTAACTGGACGATCAACTTGACATGTCTACAATAAGTTGTCCGTAAGTTTTGATTTATAGCTCAGAATGACACGAATCCAATGCACACATGAAGGTAGTTATATTTTCTATATTGTGGCAAAATTTGATACAGAACTAGATACTACTAAGCGTCCAAGTAATCTAATTTATCCCGAACTGTTTGATGCCATGCATTATGCTTCGTTTATAAGTCTTTACTCAATGAGCACCAATGATCAGTTTAGAATAATCATATTAAGTGACCGATCAACTTGACATGTTGACCTTAAATCATTCGTACCTTTTGATTTAGAGCTCAGAATGACACGAATCCAATGCCCACGTTCATCAAGCTCAATTTTTTATCTTTTAACAAAATTTGAAACAAAACTATATATGACATAGCATCCAAGTTATCCAATCTATCTCAAACTGTGTGATGCCATGCATTATGCTTCAATTATAAGCCTTTACTCAATGAACACCAATGATCAGTTTAGAATGATCACTTTAGTAGGCCGATCAACTTGACATGTCCGCACTAAATCATCCGTAAGTTTTTATTAAGAGCTAATAAGGACACGAATCCAATGCGAACGTTTTGCTAGCTCAATTTTCTATATTTTGACAAAATTTGAGACAAAAATTGAGACGACAAAGCATCCAGGTAACCAATCTATGCCAAACTGTGTAATGTCATGCTTTATGCTTCATTTATAAGCCTTTATTCAATGAGCACCAATGATCAGTTTAGAACGATCACTTTAACTGGCCAATCAATTTAACATGTCCGCACAAAATTGTCCATACTGCTAAGAAACACACGAATCCAATGCCCACGTTAAGCTAGTTCAATTTTCTATATTGTAAATAAATTTGAGACTAAAATAGATATGACAAAATTTCTAAATAATCTCATCTATCCAGAACTGTGTGATGCCATGCATTATACTTCATTTATAAGCTTTTACACAAGGAGCACCATTGATAAGTTAAGAATGATCACTTTAACTGGACGATCAACTTGACATGTCTACAATAAGTTGTTCGTAACTTTTGATTTATAGCTCAGAATGACACGAATCCAATGCACACATGAAGGTAGTTATATTTTCTATATTGTGGCAAAATTTGAGACAGAACTAGATACTACTAAGCGTCCAAGTAATCTAATTTATCCCGAACTGTTTGATGCCATGCATTATGCTTCGTTTATAAGTCTTTACTCAATGAGCACCAATGATCAGTTTAGAATAATCATATTAAGTGACCGATCAACTTGACATGTTGACCTTAAATCATTCGTACCTTTTGATTTAGAGCTCAGAATGACACGAATCCAATGCCCACGTTCATCAAGCTCAATTTTTTATCTTTTGACAAAATTTGAAACAAAACTATATATGACATAGCATCCAAGTTATCCAATCTATCCCAAACTGTGTGATGCCATGCATTATGCTTCATTTATAAGCCTTTACTCAATGAACACCAATGATCAGTTTAGAATGATCACTTTAACAGGCCGATCAACTTGACATGTCCGCACTAAATCGTCCGTAAGTTTTTATTAAGAGCTAATAAGGACACGAATCCAATGCGAACGTTTTGCTAGCTCAATTTTCTATATTTTGACAAAATTTGAGACAAAAATAGAGATGACAAAGCATCCAGGTAACCAATCTATCCCAAACTGTGTAATGTCATGCTTTATGCTTCATTTATAAGCCTTTATTCAATGAGCACCAATGATCAGTTTAGAACGATCACTTTAACTGGCCAATCAACTTAATATGTCCGTACAAAATTGTCCGTACAGCTAAGAAACACACGAATCCAATGCCCACGTTAAGCTAGTTCAATTTTCTATATTGAAAAAAAATTTGAGGCTAAAATAGATATGACAAAATTTCTAAATAATCTCATCTATCCAGAACTTTGTGATGCCATGCATTATGCTTCATTTATAACCTTATACACAAGGAGCACCATTGATAAGTTAAGAATGATCACTTTAACTGGACGATCAACTTGACATGTCTACAATAAGTTGTTCGTAACTTTTGATTTATAGCTCAGAATGACACGAATCCAATGCACACATGAAGGTAGTTATATTTTCTATATTGTGGCAAAATTTGAGACAGAACTAGATACTACTAAGCGTCCAAGTAATCTAATTTATCCCGAACTGTTTGATGCCATGCATTATGCTTCGTTTATAAGTCTTTACTCAATGAGCACCAATGATCAGTTTAGAATAATCATATTAAGTGACCGATCAACTTGACATGTTGACCTTAAATCATTCGTACCTTTTGATTTAGAGCTCAGAATGACACGAATCCAATGCCCACGTTCATCAAGCTCAATTTTTTATCTTTTGACAAAATTTGAAACAAAACTGTATATGACATAGCATCCAAGTTATCCAATCTATCCCAAACTGTGTGATGCCATGCATTATGCTTCATTTATAAGGCTTTACTCAATGAACACCAATGATCAGTTTAGAATGATCACTTTAACAGGCCGATCAACTTGACATGTCCGCCCTAAATCGTCCGGAAGTTTTTATTAAGAGCTAATAAGGACACGAATCCAATGCGAACGTTTTTCTAGCTCAATTTTCTATATTTTGACAAAATTTGAGGCATAAATAGAGACGACAAAGCATCCAAGTAATCCAATCTATCCCAAACTGTGTAATGTCATGCTTTATGCTTCATTTATAAGCCTTTATTCAATGAGCACCAATGATCAGTTTAGAACGATCACTTTAACTGGCCAATCAACTTAACATGTCCGCACAAAATTGTCCGTACAGCTAAGAAACACACGAATCCAATGCCCACGTTAAGCTAGTTCAATTTTCTATATTGTAAAAAAATTTGAGACTAAAATAGATATGACAAAATTTCTAAATAATCTCATCTATCCAGAACTGTGTGATGCCATGCATTATGCTTCATTTATAAGCTTTTACACAAGGAGCACCATTGATAAGTTAAGAATGATCACTTTAACTGGACGATCAACTTGACATGTCTACAATAAGTTGTCCGTAACTTTTGATTTATAGCTCAGAATGACACGAATCCAATGCACACATGAAGGTAGTTATATTTTCTATATTGTGGCAAAATTTGAGACAGAACTAGATACTACTAAGCGTCCAAGTAATCTAATTTATCCCGAACTGTTTGATGCCATGCATTATGCTTCGTTTATAAGTCTTTACTCAATGAGCACCAATGATCAGTTTAGAATAATCATATTAAGTGACCGATCAACTTGACATGTTGACCTTAAATCATTCGTACCTTTTGATTTAGAGCTCAGAATGACACGAATCCAATGCCCACGTTCATCAAGCTCAATTTTTTATCTTTTGACAAAATTTGAAACAAAAGTATATATGACATAGCATCCAAGTTATCCAATCTATCCCAAACTGTGTGATGCCATGCATTATGCTTCATTTATAAGCCTTTACTCAATGAACACCAATGATCAGTTTAGAATGATCACTTTAACAGGCCGATCAACTTGACATGTCCGCACTAAATCGTCCGTAAGTTTTTATTAAGAGCTAATAAGGACACGAATCCAATGCGAACGTTTTGCTAGCTCAATTTTCTATATTTTGACAAAATTTGAGACAAAAATAGAGACGACAAAGCATCCAGGTAATCCAATCTATCCCAAACTGTGTAATGTCATGCTTTATGCTTCATTTATAAGCCTTTATTCAATGAGCACCAATGATCAGTTTAGAACGATCACTTTAACTGGCCAATCAACTTAACATGTCCGCACAAAATTGTCCGTACAGCTAAGAAACACACGAATCCAATGCCCACGTTAAGCTAGTTCAATTTTCTATATTGTAAACAAATTTGAGACTAAAATAGATATGACAAAATTTCTAAATAATCTCATCTATCCAGAACTGTGTGATGCCATGCATTATGCTTCATTTATAAGCTTTTACAAAAGGAGCACCATTGATAAGTTAAGAATGATCACTTTAACTGGACGATCAACTTGACATGTCTACAATAAGTTGTCCGTAACTTTTGATTTATAGCTCAGAACGACACGAATCCAATGCACACATGAAGGTAGTTATATTTTCTATATTGTGGCAAAATTTGAGACAAAACTAGATACTACTAAGCATCCAAGTAATCTAATTTCTCCCAAACTGTTTGATGCCATGCATTATGCTTCGTTAATAAGTCTTTACTCAATGAGCACCAATGATCAGTTTAGAATAATCATATTAAGTGACCGATCAACTTGACATGTTGACCTTAAATCATTCGTACCTTTTGATTTAGAGCTCAGAATGAAACGAATCCAATGCCCACGTTCATCAAGCTCAATTTTTTTATTTTTTGACAAAATTTGAAACAAAACTATATATGACATAGCATCCAAGTTATCCAATCTATCCCAAACTGTGTGATGCCATGCATCATGCTTCATTTATAAGCCTTTACTCAATGAACACAAATGATCAGTTTAGAATGATCACTTTAACAGGCCGATCAACTTGACATGTCCGCACTAAATCGTCCGTAAGTTTTTATGAACAGCTAATAAGGACACGAATCCAATGGGAAAGTTTTGCTAGCTCAATTTTCTATATTTTGACAAAATTTGAGACAAAAATAGAGACGACAGAGCATCCAGGTAACCAATCTATCCTAAAATGTGTAATGTCATGCTTTATGCTTCATTTATAAGCCTTCATTCTATGAGCACCAATGATCAGTTTAGAACGATCACTTTAACTGGCCAATCAACTTAACATGTCCGCACAAAATTGTCCATACAGCTAAGAAACACACGAATCCAATGCCCACGTTAAGCTAGTTCAATTTTCTATATTGTAAAAAAATTTGAGACTAAAATAGATATGACAAAATTTCTAAATAATCTCATCTATCCAGAACCATGTGATGCCATGCATTATGCTTCATTTATAAGCTTTTACACAAGGAGCACCATTGATAAGTTAAGAATGATCACTTTAATTGGACGATCAACTTGACATGTCTACAATAAGTTGTCCGTAACTTTTGATTTATAGCTCAGAATGACACGAATCCAATGCACACATGAAGGTAGTTATATTTTCTATATTGTGGCAAAATTTGAGACAGAACTAGATACTACTAAGCGTCCAAGTAATCTAATTTATCCCGAACTGTTTGATGCCATGCATTATGCTTCGTTTATAAGTCTTTACTCAATGAGCACCAATGATCAGTTTAGAATAATCATATTAAGTGACCGATCAACTTGACATGTTGACCTTAAATCATTCGTACCTTTTGATTTAGAGCTCAGAATGACACGAATCCAATGCCCACGTTCATCAAGCTCAATTTTTTATCTTTTGACAAAATTTGAAACAAAAGTATATATGACATAGCATCCAAGTTATCCAATCTATCCCAAACTGTGTGATGCCATGCATTATGCTTCATTTATAAGCCTTTACTCAATGAACACCAATGATCAGTTTAGAATGATCACTTTAACAGGCCGATCAACTTGACATGTCCGCACTAAATCGTCCGTAAGTTTTTATTAAGAGCTAATAAGGACACGAATCCAATGCGAACGTTTTGCTAGCTCAATTTTCTATATTTTGACAAAATTTGAGACAAAAATAGAGACGACAAAGCATCCAGGTAACCAATCTATCCCAAACTGTGTAATGTCATGCTTTATGCTTCATTTATAAGCCTTTATTCAATGAGCACCAATGATCAGTTTAGAACGATCACTTTAACTGGCCAATCAACTTAACATGTCCGCACAAAATTGTCCGTACAGCTAAGAAACACACGAATCCAATGCCCACGTTAAGCTAGTTCAATTTTCTATATTGTAAAAAAATTTGAGACTAAAATAGATATGACAAAATTTCTAAATAATCTCATCTATCCAGAACTGTGTGATGCCATGCATTATGCTTCATTTATAAGCTTTTACACAAGGAGCACCATTGATAAGTTAAGAATGATCACTTTAACTGGACGATCAACTTGACATGTCTACAATAAGTTGTCCGTAACTTTTGATTTATAGCTCAGAATGACACGAATCCAATGCACACATGAAGGTAGTTATATTTTCTATATTGTGGCAAAATTTGAGACAGAACTAGATACTACTAAGCGTCCAAGTAATCTAATTTATCCCGAACTGTTTGATGCCATGCATTATGCTTCGTTTATAAGTCTTTACTCAATGAGCACCAATGATCAGTTTAGAATAATCATATTAAGTGACCGATCAACTTGACATGTTGACCTTAAATCATTCGTACCTTTTGATTTAGAGCTCAGAATGACACGAATCCAATGCCCACGTTCATCAAGCTCAATTTTTTATCTTTTGACAAAATTTGAAACAAAACTATATATGACATAGCATCCAAGTTATCCAATCTATCCCAAACTGTGTGATGCCATGCATTATGCTTCATTTATAAGCCTTTACTCAATGAACACCAATGATCAGTTTAGAATGATCACTTTAACAGGCCGATCAACTTGACATGTCCGCACTAAATCGTCCGTAAGTTTTTATTAAGAGCTAATAAGGACACGAATCCAATGCGAACGTTTTGCTAGCTCAATTTTCTATATTTTGACAAAATTTGAGACAAAAATAGAGACGACAAAGCATCCAGGTAATCCAATCTATCCCAAACTGTGTAATGTCATGCTTTATGCTTCATTTATAAGCCTTTATTCAATGAGCACCAATGATCAGTTTAGAACGATCACTTTAACTGGCCAATCAACTTAACATGTCCGCACAAAATTGTCCGTACAGCTAAGAAACACACGAATCCAATGCCCACGTTAAGCTAGTTCAATTTTCTATATTGTAAAAAAATTTGAGACTAAAATAGATATGACAAAATTTCTAAATAATCTCATCTATCCAGAACTGTGTGATGCCATGCATTATGCTTCATTTATAAGCTTTTACACAAGGAGCACCATTGATAAGTTAAGAATGATCACTTTAACTGGACGATCAACTTGACATGTCTACAATAAGTTGTCCGTAACTTTTGATTTATAGCTCAGAATGACACGAATCCAATGCACACATGAAGGTAGTTATATTTTCTATATTGTGGCAAAATTTGATACAGAACTAGATACTACTAAGCGTCCAAGTAATCTAATTTATCCCGAACTGTTTGATGCCATGCATTATGCTTCGTTTATAAGTCTTTACTCAATGAGCACCAATGATCAGTTTAGAATAATCATATTAAGTGACCGATCAACTTGACATGTTGACCTTAAATCATTCGTACCTTTTGATTTAGAGCTCAGAATGACACGAATCCAATGCCCACGTTCATCAAGCTCAATTTTTTATCTTTTGACAAAATTTGAAACAAAAGTATATATGACATAGCATCCAAGTTATCCAATCTATCCCAAACTGTGTGATGCCATGCATTATGCTTCATTTATAAGCCTTTACTCAATGAACACCAATGATCAGTTTAGAATGATCACTTTAACAGGCCGATCAACTTGACATGTCCGCACTAAATCGTCCGTAAGTTTTTATTAAGAGCTAATAAGGACACGAATCCAATGCGAACGTTTTGCTAGCTCAATTTTCTATATTTTGACAAAATTTGAGACAAAAATAGAGACGACAAAGCATCCAGGTAATCCAATCTATCCCAAACTGTGTAATGTCATGCTTTATGCTTCATTTATAAGCCTTTATTCAATGAGCACCAATGATCAGTTTAGAACGATCACTTTAACTGGCCAATCAACTTAACATGTCCGCACAAAATTGTCCGTACAGCTAAGAAACACACGAATCCAATGCCCACGTTAAGCTAGTTCAATTTTCTATATTGTAAAAAAATTTGAGACTAAAATAGATATGACAAAATTTCTAAATAATCTCATCTATCCAGAACTGTGTGATGCCATGCATTATGCTTCATTTATAAGCTTTTACACAAGGAGCACCATTGATAAGTTAAGAATGATCACTTTAACTGGACGATCAACTTGACATGTCTACAATAAGTTGTCCGTAACTTTTGATTTATAGCTCAGAATGACACGAATCCAATGCACACATGAAGGTAGTTATATTTTCTATATTGTGGCAAAATTTGATACAGAACTAGATACTACTAAGCGTCCAAGTAATCTAATTTATCCCGAACTGTTTGATGCCATGCATTATGCTTCGTTTATAAGTCTTTACTCAATGAGCACCAATGATCAGTTTAGAATAATCATATTAAGTGACCGATCAACTTGACATGTTGACCTTAAATCATTCGTACCTTTTGATTTAGAGCTCAGAATGACACGAATCCAATGCCCACGTTCATCAAGCTCAATTTTTTATCTTTTGACAAAATTTGAAACAAAAGTATATATGACATAGCATCCAAGTTATCCAATCTATCCCAAACTGTGTGATGCCATGCATTATGCTTCATTTATAAGCCTTTACTCAATGAACACCAATGATCAGTTTAGAATGATCACTTTAACAGGCCGATCAACTTGACATGTCCGCACTAAATCGTCCGTAAGTTTTTATTAAGAGCTAATAAGGACACGAATCCAATGCGAACGTTTTGCTAGCTCAATTTTCTATATTTTGACAAAATTTGAGACAAAAATAGAGACGACAAAGCATCCAGGTAATCCAATCTATCCCAAACTGTGTAATGTCATGCTTTATGCTTCATTTATAAGCCTTTATTCAATGAGCACCAATGATCAGTTTAGAACGATCACTTTAACTGGCCAATCAACTTAACATGTCCGCACAAAATTGTCCGTACAGCTAAGAAACACACGAATCCAATGCCCACGTTAAGCTAGTTCAATTTTCTATATTGTAAAAAAATTTGAGACTAAAATAGATATGACAAAATTTCTAAATAATCTCATCTATCCAGAACTGTGTGATGCCATGCATTATGCTTCATTTATAAGCTTTTACACAAGGAGCACCATTGATAAGTTAAGAATGATCACTTTAACTGGACGATCAACTTGACATGTCTACAATAAGTTGTCCGTAACTTTTGATTTATAGCTCAGAATGACACGAATCCAATGCACACATGAAGGTAGTTATATTTTCTATATTGTGGCAAAATTTGAGACAGAACTAGATACTACTAAGCGTCCAAGTAATCTAATTTATCCCGAACTGTTTGATGCCATGCATTATGCTTCGTTTATAAGTCTTTACTCAATGAGCACCAATGATCAGTTTAGAATAATCATATTAAGTGACCGATCAACTTGACATGTTGACCTTAAATCATTCGTACCTTTTGATTTAGAGCTCAGAATGACACGAATCCAATGCCCACGTTCATCAAGCTCAATTTTTTATCTTTTGACAAAATTTGAAACAAAAGTATATATGACATAGCATCCAAGTTATCCAATCTATCCCAAACTGTGTGATGCCATGCATTATGCTTCATTTATAAGCCTTTACTCAATGAACACCAATGATCAGTTTAGAATGATCACTTTAACAGGCCGATCAACTTGACATGTCCGCACTAAATCGTCCGTAAGTTTTTATTAAGAGCTAATAAGGACACGAATCCAATGCGAACGTTTTGCTAGCTCAATTTTCTATATTTTGACAAAATTTGAGACAAAAATAGAGACGACAAAGCATCCAGGTAACCAATCTATCCCAAACTGTGTAATGTCATGCTTTATGCTTCATTTATAAGCCTTTATTCAATGAGCACCAATGATCAGTTTAGAACGATCACTTTAACTGGCCAATCAACTTAACATGTCCGCACAAAATTGTCCGTACAGCTAAGAAACACACGAATCCAATGCCCACGTTAAGCTAGTTCAATTTTCTATATTGTAAAAAAATTTGAGACTAAAATAGATATGACAAAATTTCTAAATAATCTCATCTATCCAGAACTGTGTGATGCCATGCATTATGCTTCATTTATAAGCTTTTACACAAGGAGCACCATTGATAAGTTAAGAATGATCACTTTAACTGGACGATCAACTTGACATGTCTACAATAAGTTGTCCGTAACTTTTGATTTATAGCTCAGAATGACACGAATCCAATGCACACATGAAGGTAGTTATATTTTCTATATTGTGGCAAAATTTGAGACAGAACTAGATACTACTAAGCGTCCAAGTAATCTAATTTATCCCGAACTGTTTGATGCCATGCATTATGCTTCGTTTATAAGTCTTTACTCAATGAGCACCAATGATCAGTTTAGAATAATCATATTAAGTGACCGATCAACTTGACATGTTGACCTTAAATCATTCGTACCTTTTGATTTAGAGCTCAGAATGACACGAATCCAATGCCCACGTTCATCAAGCTCAATTTTTTATCTTTTGACAAAATTTGAAACAAAACTATATATGACATAGCATCCAAGTTATCCAATCTATCCCAAACTGTGTGATGCCCATTATCATTTATAAGCCTCAATGAACACCAATGATCAGTTTAGAATGATCACTTTAACAGGCCGATCAACTTGACATGTCCGCACTAAATCGTCCGTAAGTTTTTATTAAGAGCTAATAAGGACACGAATCCAATGCGAACGTTTTGCTAGCTCAATTTTCTATATTTTGACAAAATTTGAGACAAAAATAGAGACGACAAAGCATCCAGGTAATCCAATCTATCCCAAACTGTGTAATGTCATGCTTTATGCTTCATTTATAAGCCTTTATTCAATGAGCACCAATGATCAGTTTAGAACGATCACTTTAACTGGCCAATCAACTTAACATGTCCGCACAAAATTGTCCGTACAGCTAAGAAACACACGAATCCAATGCCCACGTTAAGCTAGTTCAATTTTCTATATTGTAAAAAAATTTGAGACTAAAATAGATATGACAAAATTTCTAAATAATCTCATCTATCCAGAACTGTGTGATGCCATGCATTATGCTTCATTTATAAGCTTTTACACAAGGAGCACCATTGATAAGTTAAGAATGATCACTTTAACTGGACGATCAACTTGACATGTCTACAATAAGTTGTCCATAACTTTTGATTTATAGCTCAGAATGACACGAATCCAATGCACACAGGAAGGTAGTTATATTTTCTATATTGTGGCAATATTTGAGACATAACTAGATACTACTAAATGTCCAAGTAATCTTATTTATCCCGAACTTTTTTATGCCATGCATTATGCTTCGTTTATAAGTCTTTACTCAATGAGCACCAATGATCAGTTTAGAATAATCATATTAAGTGACCGATCAACTTGACATGTTGACCTTAAATCATTCGTACCTTTTGATTTAGAGCTCAGAATGACACGAATCCAATGCCCACGTTCATCAAGCTCAATTTTTTATCTTTTGACAAAATTTGAAACAAAAGTATATATGACATAGCATCCAAGTTATCCAATCTATCCCAAAATGTGTGATGCCATGCATTATGCTTCATTTATAAGCCTTTACTCAATGAACACCAATGATCAGTTTAGAATGATCACTTTAACAGGCCGATCAACTTGACATGTCCGCACTAAATCATCCGTAAGTTTTTATTAAGAGCTAATAAGGACACGAATCCAATGCGAACGTTTTGCTAGCTCAATTTTCTATATATTGACAAAATTTGAGACAAAAATAGAGACGACAAAGCATCGAGGTAACCAATCTATCCCAAACTGTGTAATGTCATGCTTTATGCTTCATTTATAAGCCTTTATTCAATGAGCACCAAATGATCAGTTTAGAACGATCACTTTAACTGGCCAATCAACTTAACCTGTCCGCACAAAATTGTCCGTACAGCTAAGAAACACACGAATCCAATGCCCACGTTAAGCTAGTTCAATTTTCTATATTGTAAAAACATTTGAGACTAAAATAGATATGAAAAAATTTCTAAATAATGTCATCTATCCAGAACTGTGTGATGCCATGCATTATGCTTCATTTATAAGCTTTTACACAAGGAGCACCACTGATAAGTTAAGAATGATCACTTTAAC